>PPHD01012246.1:0-18172 GCA_002909625.1 Bambusicola thoracicus | reverse complement strand
CCGGGCTGGACCAGCCCATAAACCGTCGACACACTTCATGTTGCTCAACAACAGCTGTCAGTTGGTAGTGATCTTTAACACTTACCAAGTTGGGCTGAAGTAGAAATGACAGTCCAAAGGCAGAAGTCTTTACATACCACTGCAAACACCTTGAACTACCTTGCTCCCACATTTCTGTTGTTCTATAACAGGATTAAATGAATTTTAAGACAGGAGCTACAACGCACAGAGGATAAAAGCCAAGAAAAATTCCCCCATGTCTTGTTATCGCACCAAGTACTACAGCCACTTGGGAAACACTCAAATGTTGGTGTGTGTTCACACTGTTCTGCTTGCAGACTCTTTGTAATAGGTTTTTTGAATATAGCTTTGAGGAGTTTTGTTCTTGCATATCTAATAATCTTGCTTTTATGCAAGGGAGGAGAGGAACAAAAAGATATCTGAAAAGAAAGCTATAACATCTAAACAGCAACAAAAGCACTCAAAAATTAGCCTGATGTGTTGCTATCTCAAGCTTTCCCACTGAATTAACTGGACAACAATCCTCCTCTTTCTTCCCCTGAGAGAAATAAGAGGATTATAACTTGCAAAGGTGAAGGAAGTTGAACTTTGACTCACTGCAAGCAATACCCACGTTACTGTAACACAAAATATGAGAATCTACAGGTATTAAAAGAAAATCCACAACCTATATAAAATTGTCATTATGTGAGGATTTCTCAGAAAGAGATGAGGACCTTGAATCAACAACCTGACTACAAATAGGGCAATTGAGAACAACCTACACTGAGTTGCAAAAGTCCTTGAGTCCAGGAACAACTGGGCCTAACAAGGAAGCAGAAGCAAGAGATTTTTCCTCTTCAAAACAATTGCTCATTTAACTCTTTTCTAAATGTTTTTCTGTGCATTTTCCAAATAACCTTTCAGTATTTCATATTTTCTTCTACCTTAGCAGCATTCACCTTCAGCTGATACATGCTTCCTTCACAAAGAATAATATTGAAAGGTAAAAACCTGCAGTGGTACTTTCTTATTAAAGCCTGTAGGGCAAGGCTGAAGCTGTTGCTTTGGGCCACACTTTTACAAATTCCTGTAAAAGGTTAGATATTCATCACAAAAAGCTTTGGGTTTTTACTTAATATTGTTAGAGTAAAATCCATAAAGCGCACGGTGGTATATATCAGCTCAGTTGTAATAGAACACAAATTGTGATTCATGTGTATAGATCGCTTGTTGCATTTGAAATATTAGAGCTCATCTTCTAGTGGTCTTTTGAGGTGATAAAAATACATTATTAATGTTACTCTCCAGGCTGGTGAAGTAGTTAGTTTTTCTTCTAAAAAGGTAAACTTATGGTCTTTAAAATGAGACTTGACACACCATAATGATTCACATATCACAAGCTTCCATCTACAGAGGCTAGTTCTTTGCAACAACAAAGGCATTTACTTGGGCTTCAGTTCCTCTGTTAGGAATGTTATGTTACAGGGTGGTAGGTTTGGTGAGTGCTGTTCTCGCAGCTTCAAGCTTCCTTAACAGCTACTGAAATAGGGTTCATTGCCTGTACAGAGCTCTCTCTGCTGCAGTAGTTACCTACTCTAATCAGGGATTACCATTACTCTTTACAATTCTAAATAGTGTTCATTAACTTAAAGGGAAATATGCATGTTTTACCTTCTATTATCAGTACCAGTACACCCAGCAACACTCTGAGAACATTGGCACAATGCACAGGAAAGGTACCTCAGTGGACATACATGCTTAGTACCTGGTATGCATTTTGTTGCACCAGAGGTACTCATCTCATACCAACTGAAACAAAGCAAGATGGAAATGACGTAAGTTGTATTATGCTTTGGTATGCAATGGTACTGCCTCTCTGACATATCTGAGGCAAAAAAAACCCTGATGTTATAAAGGAAACAATTTTATTTCTCTGTGAAATCTAACTAATATAAACAATTTTGATTCTATGATTTAAAATAATTGGCTTATTAAACTGCAAAATCCAATAAAAAACATTTGATGTGTGTCCACTCTGTACAGGAGAAAGAAAAATAAACTCAATCCTTGCTGCATCAAAAAAATCTAAACAGGAAAAATAAACATTTTGGATGTAAAGACATCCTAGTGTATAACCTAAAGCAGGGAAAACTACCAAACCTAACAACTGTTAAATGTTTCTCATCTACAAATGTACTTTAAAAACTTTACAAATATCTTAAACCTTTCTGTGTCCCATTTGGAAGTTTACTGCTAGATATATAAACACAGATTACAATGAGAAACCAAACCACAACTAGAGTATCTTTTTACCATTTGTCCCCTCCAAACAAAGTCATACCATGCCAAATTAATCTCTGCTGTAAAGAGGACATAATTCCTATTAATAATAAGAGTTTTATCCCTTTACCCAAGAGGTGAGACAGGCTTACTATTTTATAAAACTATTAGTCCCGTAATAATCACGAGTGAGCCATCTTGAAACCAAACACTCTGCATGTGTAATGGCAGATCACTGCTTACACAAGTTTACTAGCAATCCATTTGGATTAGCGTTGTCATCACCCATTCTCTTCCATAATGGAAGACAATACCATTTAAATGGAAATAAACTGAAACAGTCTTCCAGAGCACTAACAGATGATGCTTAAGTGTCAGTGGTTTACAGGCTGGTTCAGCCCTGTTCAGTGACTAGCAGGGCAGGAGGATCCATGAACCCATGTCCCAAGAAAGGGAAAAGGGGGGAAAGGGTAGAGAGATGGGCCTTTAAACAAAACAGCAGCAACGATCCAAGGAGAAACAAATTTACTAAATAAGATATCAGAATGCAAGGTAACACATTATAATAAAATATAATAAAATATAATACAATATAATTTGAATTGAAGCTACTAAATCAAATAAAATGAGTGTCAAAAAGCCAAAGGCCTTACTCTAATCTTATGATGAGATGGCGCCCACACAGAGACGAGCCAGAAGACCGGAAAAGGGGGAGGAAAAGCGATCTGCATGCTCTTTTATCTTTTCCATCTGAATGGAAACAGTAACAGAACAGCAAACAGTCCTCTGGGAGATGTAGTTCTCTTCTGGGATGGGTGCCCAGAACTGGAACATTAACTCCCAGTGTACTACATGATGTTATAATGTGGAATATTGATAATCAAAAATCATAAAACCATGACAGTAAGTATCCAAATCAACTACTTCAGTTGCAACTCTCTCATAATTACCTGCTTTTTCATTGGGAAGGAATTTTTCCCAAACTTAATTCTAATTTTTCAAGTACTCTGTAGAAGAGCATAGACAGAAAACAAAAGACAGGAAAAGACAGCTTTGCAGAAAGCTCCAATCTCTAATTCATGATTTCTCACTAGAAAACATTAGTAATGGGGGGAGAGCAATGGTTAAGTTCTCCCAACCCTGTCCCTCCTTTATTATTAGTTACTATTTGTTACTGGTATCCCATTTCAGTTGTATTAAATTTCAGTCTAAATAATCTGGAGTTTTTTAAGTATAGAGACACGTTGTTGTTCAGATGGTACCAAATCCTAAAATAAATTCATAAGCTGATGGAGTCAAGACAAAGTTTTCAAAATAATGGAACACAACAACAGTGGAGCAGGAAAGAGTTCTTAAAATTTCAGTTACCCTATGCTTATGCAAAAATGAACACAAGCTGTTTTTACTCCACTGACTTTGCAGTTCCTTGTTCATTATATTTACTTTTCATTCCTCAAATTCTCCCTGATTCTGTCCTCTCTGGGTCTTATCTCCTTTCCACTTCCAGACCCACTTGACTTCAGCTCTTATCACCTTTATTTCCCCCTCCTATTCTCCCTCTCATTTGCATACACCTAACATATACCATACCTGATTTTTACGTTGAGCACTGGGTTGGTTTCCCAAACTGTGCAATGCAGACCTCAGCAAAAAGTTTTCAAGGAGCCATAAAGAATGAGAGAGCAACAGTCAGCTGCTGTGAGCTGGCAGCCCAGCCTCTCTCAGTTGGCCAAGTGGGAAAAGACTCATTCGTGGCTGCAAGTGTTTAAGCTAATCTTAAAACTGTTTACCAACCTGGACTCCTTAATGGCAATTCATCTCCTGGCACAGCAGCACTGCAATCACAAGCAACTCTCATCATTCCTGACTTGGAGGAACAGCGCTACTGACCAGTCAGAGGTTAACAACCCCAAACAACAGCAAATAAGCCAAAAGAAGAAAATCCTTTCAACAAGGCTGAGAAACATTACCCTAACATTTTAAGTAAACTAGCTAAAAAGTCTTCATAAATTAGGACTGGTGTAGCATCACCTGGAAATCCATAAGCAGTATAACAACTATCAATACAACATCAGAAAGTACTATCAATTTAAGAGCTTCATTAAAATGATGCCACCTTTTCCTTCAGGCACAGTGTAAAAGTGCTTTATGCTGATGTACATATAGTTTACAATCAGGACAAGAGCATCAGTATTCCATACCTGCCCTTTATCAATTTAATTGCCCCTCTAGAGATTATAACCCTATAACTACCAGGTTAAATACACAAATAAGCATTGAAACACGCATGCAAATTACACTTGAATAGGGACACTTTCCAGAGCAGAGCAGCTAATGCCTGAACTAATGTAACATTACTGAGAAGGACAAGAAAATATTCAAATACATCCATCTCCCACCCTGCCGCTTCATTTCAGTGCTTTTAGGCTTAAATTATTCTAGCAGACACACCTTGGAAAGTAACTAGTGTACAACCAACAAATATACAATTAGCAGAGTGGTGTAGTTAGGCTGATATTTTACAGGTCACACAACTGTGAGGATTATCATAGTGGAAAGAGAATAAAAAATAAATGAAAACACTCACCCATGTCCTAGGCTCACAGAAAAACTCCAAAGGGAGCAATCTCCAGAAAGAGACCCTTCCCCAGTGGCAGTCAGCCCTTAAATGGGGTCTAGGAAAGGTGCAGCCAGTCTGCACCCCAGCTGCACCCCTTCTGGTCATACAGGTGAATTGCCTTCACCTGTGTTCCTGTGGCTGACTCACTGCTTGCCTCAGGTGATCAATTAGTGGTTCAGGCCGTGATTCAACAGTTCCCATACAACTAGTCACTCTCAGGGAGCACTTCTTTGCTACCTATTTTGCAGCTACATTAGTAAAGCGCCCACATATCAGTCATATAGGAATGTGCTTGTTTCCTAAAATCCCTTCTGGTAAAATTCAGTCTTAGACATTAAAATACTCCCTAGACACAAGATGAGCTCTTCTTTACCATCCTTGATAACGCAATTGTTACTCTCATTGCATTGTTATATATATATTTTATTATTATTATTTGCATTAACAATGAATTAAAAAATAGAGCTTTTCATTGACTGAATCTTCACTAAAATGATCAACGCTTTGCAGACAGGATATTTCAGCTACAGTAATTTTTCCTATCAGTCCTCAAAATACCACAGCCCTAAGACTGTGCTGGACTCTCTAAAGCTTGCTGTCCAGACTATCTTGTGACTAATTATGTCTAGTCACAAAATTTTCTTTTTATGATTCTGCTGAATTGTACTCCTTTCCCAGCCAACCTTAAAACAGAGTTCCACTGTTTTTGTGTGCTTTCCACCATTATGCTGGCAATTTACAGTGCGTTATTGAGTGTCTGTGTGGCTATTCTGAGAGGATGACCCCCCGCCCCCCAAGAGCCTTGAGATTTCCTAGGATAAAAACTGAAGTTTCTATTAGACTGAAGTTTCCATAAAAGATCATTTAAATCCACTAGAAAGCTGCTGTTGATGTGTTAGAGTTGAAAAAAATACAAGAAATCTCTTGTTTTTAACAGAAATGAGCTGTTTCCTTAAGCTCCAAATGAATAATTTCATTCATCTGATAAAGACATCAACAGAAATGTTCACTGCCTTATGGTATTTTTTAAAAATTATGTGCTTCCATAGCTTTTAGGGATAGTTGATAACTAATTCAGAAGGCATCTCTGACAGTTGAAAATAAGTTATTTTTAAAAACATGCATCCTGAATTCACATATGATAATACAGCTAAAAGAACACAGGTTAAAAATAATCACAAAAAGCAGAATGGAACATCTGGAGAAACAGGTTTTGGCCAACAGCAGCATCTCACTCATTTATTCAAACATGCCAAAGAAAATACCAAATACAAGTCAAGATTCTTCTTGTATAACAGCAGTCACTCTGATGTTTTGAAATCTAGAGAGCTTGACCAAGGATTATTAATTCCTTTTTTTTTTTTTTTTTTTTTTTTTTCATCTGTAAGAATATACTAATACTTGCCATTTAGACTACAAGGCAACACAATAGACTACATAGTGATGTGCCTGAACAAGTCTGGAGCTCTTTCACTAACTGGAACGTAGCAGGCAAGCACCTTTTCAGTTAGGAGTCAGCAGTCCAGGAGGATTCATAACTTTTACCTAAGTTAGCATGTCTTTCCAGCCACTTTTTGGCCTCTTGGATTTAATCAGAGTGGATCAATGTCTTTGAGGGAAACTCTGCCTTAAGGAATTTGTGGGTTCTGCAGAACATTCATAATGTCCTCTCACTGACATTATGGCAAACAGAAAGGTTCTTTATCACCCAAAGGTGTTTTAAACAAACTCAGGAATACCAGCAGATTCTTTAAGAAAAAATTCTCTATTTCAGGGAAATGACCCGGCCTCTATCAGGAGAAAAAGCAGAGAACACTTACATCCTCTCAAGCACTCTGAAGAGTAAAGAGTGTTATGTCACTTCTTCTGGCTATAATGCGACAACTAAAATGGAATTAATCAGATACAATTAATTAATTACAACCCACTAGCTCCACAGGAGTAGTTTGCTCTGAGAATTCTGCAGGTGCAAAGCTAAAACAGAAGCTGTCCAACCTTCAGTGGAGAGTAAATGTGGAATTTCACAGTATACAGAAATCTCTCTGTGTTGCTCAAGAATAGCACTGTGAATGAAACATTACCTCTACCAACAGTCAAAGTAATCTCCTCGACAACATTACTAAGGATACTGCAACAGGTAAGGGTTAAAATTCAGAGAAAGATAAAAGAAACTCAAAAAAGGATGCAATTCAAGTGCGATGCATTTTGAACTCTTTTGTTATAAAAATATGAAATTTTATGTAAACTCATGTGGCTCTAAATCCCATAATGGTGTCAGTTTGTTCTTTCAGCTGGGAAACTGCTTCCTGTTCTTTTTAAAGAGAGGGTATGTTATAAATTCATTCATTCATCACTCATACTTAGTAAGTTAAGACGTAATTACATTGGTACCTTTCTTTCAGAACAGAAGTTTTCTTAAGCTTCACTGCAAATACTAACACAGGAATAAATAGTTCCTACACCTGTGATAAGTCAGATGTTGGGGTACCTGAGGTTCATCCCTGTCAGTGTTGTAAATGACTGCATGGCTAGAGTAACACATAACAAAATAAAGAAAATATTGCTCAACCTCCACACAGTAATGTTGGGCAGCTCACCAGAAGTGAAACAGTACACAAAACATGAAAAGCTACTTGCTTTTCCATCTTGCAGCAGGCAACAAAAGATTAGGAAAAAAAAAAAAAAAAAAAAAAAAGATTCTGTTCCTCCCTAGGCCTTCTAGATATCCTTCTCTAAAGTGGGAAATGTTTAGAGTATCTCCTAGCTGTTGAGGAGAAGATGGTGAAAAAAGCAAGGCTCATCACAATGCACATGTGCGGAATTCTTGCCACCAAAACTGATTCCATAATCCTGCCAGAAGATTATAGCTGTATTGCCACAGTCCATCAGCATGGCACAGTTCTGGTCAATTGCAAGCTTTCTGATCAGAATCAACAGTTTGCTATTGTTTTCCATCACTCCCTTGCTAAAACTCTAAGTACGACAACAAAGATCTAAGCCACACCATGAATGAGCCTATGCAGATAAACATGTAAATAATCTGGAAAGTCATAATATACATAAATGGTGCTTATCAGTGTGGTGCAATTTTTTTCCTGTTTAAGACATGGAGTTAATTGCTTTCCAGGGCTAGAACTGAAGCTTCAACAAACTACTGCAGGGTCAAAAGAAATAAGAGTTATATGTAATAAATCTAACTAGACTATTCTCCCTTAGTATTTAGTACCAATCTTCTACTCAATTTTCTTCTTCAAAGGTTCTTAATGCACAAGATTTAATTCTAACTATTGCATGCTTGGCTGTAGGAGTTACCATTACATAAGTCTATGTCAAATAAAAAGTTCTGCTACCACTGCTCCTAAATTTATTACAACACATTAGAAAACAAAGCAATATAATCATCTCATTTTTAAAAAATAGTTCAGTACCCTTGAAAGAGTGCCTCTGCTTTACTGATTAAATAGATGTACTCCCTAAGTCCTGTTTGCTTTAGCTTTGATTTCACCTACAAAAGAAACGCCTTTGGATCTCAGTACACACTGATAAATTAAGTACCGCTTTTGGAAAAGCAATGTCAGATTTCTGTTATATATTCATCTCCTTATTTATTATTATGCCTTAAATCTTACCAAACATGCCCAGCAATACTAGTAGATGCTGTATTGGGAAGGGGAGAGGGACAAAACATTGTTTTACCGTAATCTCCCATTCAATCACACTAGCCAAGCAATAAGATTTATTGAAATAATTCTATCCTTTTTCATTTACCTAATACCTTGCCTTCTCAATCCCTTCTATTCTATTTTACTAATGGCTAAGATGTGAACAACGGATTACTACATCAAAACGAACAATCCATTCCCCAACACTGCAATACTGAGAGTAATTATATTAAACACCTGTTCCATCATCACTTGTTTCATACCACCGTCCACTATTTTTGCTTCACTGCTCTATTCTTACCCCTAATACTCTTACCCAGTTTGTCTCCCCCATATCCACGTCCTGCAATATTGACTGGCTTATCCTTTCAAATCCACAAAGATGTTATCTTTGAATGATAAATTGCAGAAGGCTACCCATATAATTGATCTAGAATCTCTGTGCCCAGAGCAACCTACTGTGGCATTTTGAAGGACACTATATGTCACTGAAAAATTAAATGTTGATGAAAACTGTGATGATTTTTGTGCTTCTTTGCCATGCCTAAAAATATCTAAAGTCCCCAGAGAAATGATCCTGCATTCCATAATGACTTTTAACAGATACTGTTGTAGTAAATGAGACTTGTGGTATGTTAACAGCAAAATTTCATACATAATTAACACTCAGCTGTTTTCACACTAGAGTAATTTGCTCACTCAGTGATCATCACTGCAGTGCAAAGCAGCATGCAGGTAATAGAAAAATACTCCCCACATAGGTAAATACACACATTGCTATATCTTCTCTATTTATGGCCTTCACAACACTACTTGTACTTTCCTAAATGACCTCTAAACATCTTTGCAACTAACTACTTCCACCATCCTTTTTTGTCTGTGCCCAACTCTTCAGAAAACTACATGTGGAAATATTTAACTTACCACTGTTTTTAAGTTGGCAACTATGGTACTTCAATGGCGCAGAAGCTAAAACAGGTGATTTAACATGACAGAGAGTTTACTGAATTTATTTTCATGGTTCAAGACTATTTCATCTTAACTAGGTTCCACAAAAGGTTAGAGCCAAATGTCTTATTCAGGTAAGAAAACTGTAGACAACTGCAAAAGTTTTTTTCTAAGTATTCCTGTAGGCCATGTTAAATGATTTTCTTTGTTCTATGCCCTTGTTACACAATCTAGCCTTACTTTTTTCATGTGCTTTTCAAAATTTAATTTATAATGTGAAAATAAATAAACAAGCAGACATCAGCAGAAGAATAAACCTTAATTTTAGGTAATATAAACTATTTTTTTCTTATAAATACAACCTTAATTGACATAACTGAAAAATGCAAGATGTATTTCTCATCATAGCAAATATGATAATGGAGTGATTTAAAACACAAGTTACTGAAAAAGGCATTTCTGCTTTGGCAATTGCAAAAATACTGCATTCCTTAGGCATAGCCTGAGGTGAGCTAAACAACAAGAGCAGTAAAAGGAAAAAAAAAAACCTATCGAACAGATGATCATAAAAATATCCTTAACCTGCAACCCTAATTCCTGCCTCAAAGCTTAGTACTACATTTTATTTTAATTGCTTTGCTTTTGGCTATGAAATTGAAACAGTGATTTAATGCTTTCCTGTCTGATAACATAGTCAGTGTTTAGCTGCAGTTACGAAATATGAAATTAGGACACACTTCCTTGCCTTTGTTTAAAACAACAATGAATGACTGTATCCACTACCACCATAAGAAGTCGATTCTTATATGTGTGTGTGTGCATGTAATACATTTACACCATTTCTATTAAAAACAAAAATTCTAACCTGATTTCATTGGTGATTCTGCATTAGTTGCAAATAAACTGTAAATTGATTTACCACCAAGTTAGTCGGGCATGACTTCCCAACATGGCTTCATCAAAGGCAAGTCACACCCAACAAACTTGGTGGCCTCTTACAACAAAGTTACAGCAACAGTGAATAAAGGATGAGCAACTGACATCGTCTACCTGGTGTTTGACACTGTCCTGCACATCATCCTGGTTGCCAAATTGGAGAAAAATGGATCTGATAGATGGACCACTCACTGGATAAGGAATTGGCTAGACAGCTGTGCTCAGAGTTGCAGTGAATGGCTCAGTGTCCAAGCAGAGACAGGTGACAAGAGATTCAGGGATCAGTGCTAGGACTGGTGTTAAATAACATCTTTGTAGGTGACATATACAGTGGGATCGAGCTCACCCGCAACAACTTTGCAGATGACACCAAGCTGAGTGGTGTTGCTGACACCCTAAGAGGGGAAGAGATGCTATCTATCCAGAGAGACCAGGACAGGCTTAAGAGGTGGACCCATGCCAACCTCATGAGGTTCAACAAGGCCAAGTGCAAGATCCTGCATCTGGACTGGGACAATCCCAAGCACAGACATAGGTTGGTTAGACATCGGCTTGAGAGCAGCCCTGAGGAGACGGATTTGGGAGTGTTGATTGATGAAAGATTCAAAATGAGTCAGCAGTGTGGTCTTGCAATGCACAAAGCAAACAGTATCCTGGGTTGCATCAAGAGAATTGTGACCAGCAGGTTGAAGGAGGTGATTCTGCCCCTCTAAGGGCATGAGATCCTATCTGGAGCACTGTGTCCAGTTCTGAAGTCCCCCAGCACAAGGAGGACATGGAGATGTTAGAGCAGGTCCAGAGGAGGGCCACGAAGATGATCAGAGCACTGGGCACCTCACTTACAAGGACAGACTGAGAAAGCTGGGGCTCTTTAGCCTGAAGAAGAGCAGGCTCCACAGGGACCCTGTCATGGCTTTCCAGTACCTGAAGGAGGCCTACAGGAAAGCTGGGGAAGGACTTTTTAGAAGGGCATGTAGTGACAGGACAAGAGGAAATGGCATTAAACTGGAAGAGCCTAGATTTAGACTAGATATTAGGAAGAAATTCTTTACTGTGAGGGTGGTGAGACTCTGGAACAGGTTGCACAGAGAAGTTGTGGTTGTTCCCCTCCCTTGAGGCATTCAAGGCTAGACTGGATGGGGATTTGGGTAACCTGGTCTAGAGGGAAGTGTCCCTGCTTATATAGCCAGGAGTGGGGGGAAGTGGAACTAGGTGATATTAAAAGACCCTTCCAATCCAAAACATTCTATGATTCTATTAAAAAAAAATAGACAGCACAACTAAACAAGTTGTGGATAGAAAGTCAATATCAAAAAGCAAAGCAAAACAGAATCATCATATTCAACATTTTATACTACTCTCTTCTCTCCACCTTTTATTTTATTTTTATGTCACAGAGCTATCTAGATCAATCTGTGTCCATGACAGGGAAACAGCAGGCCCACTGGCCCACCAGCCCAAAAAGCGAAAGGGAAAGGGGGGAGGGTAGGGAGATGGGAGCTAGGCCCAAAGACAGCAGCGACAACGATCTGAGAAGGAAAGTGAATTTTATTAAATATGGTATCAGAATGCAGGATAACACAATATAATACAATATAATTGGAATTGAAGCTAAGAAATCAAATAAAATGAGAGAGAGAGTGTCTGAAACCGAAGGCCTTACTCTGAATTGAAGGTGAAAGGGCTGGGGAGCACACCCACACACTGCCAGGCAGAGAGAGAGAGAGAGTCCCATGACCTGTGGGTTTTATGTTCCCCTCTGAAAGCAAGGTCCTCAGGGGTATGTAGTTCTTCTCTTCAGAGAACCAGGTATCCAGAAAGTTGTCAGTCCACGGAACTGGAGTATTAACTCTTTAATTACCCATGCTTTACATGATGTTATGATGTGGAATAGCAATAACAAAAATAATAAAACCATGACATTTTATTAGCAGCAACATAGCCTAGTCACATTGAGACAGCATGAAGTCATCCATATAGTACTGCCAGACAGGGTGCTGTCTGCTTAAGAAAACATATTGCTATTGCTAGAGTCATCTAAAAGCCAGAGTAGTGATGACTGTCAAAGTAAAGGTGTTCCATGGAGAATCCACAAGGTTACAAAGACTGTACTTTGAAGCATCTCTGAGACTGATTTTCTTTACATAATTTCCTGATTTTTATTGAAGAAAAACTGATAATACAAACACTATGTCAATGAAAACCAACATGTCTTTATGGTATTTCCTGTATCTATAGGGAATAAGTTACATGTGGGAAATACCAGTATGCAGCTGCCAAGAGCAGAGAAGTGAGCTGCAACTGGTAGGACTTGGTCCTCTAATGGGCCTGGCAGCTGCAAATTACCATACAGGCCTTGACAAAAGTTTAAAAAAAAAATCATACTTCTTACCTTAGCAAGTATTTGCATTCATGTATGCTATGTCACTAATGTGTGCTCTGTTCACTTGTCATTATCCTGGGTATCCACTGCATCCCTAAACTGCTTCTTGCCTGTGTTTTTGTGCAGCTGCTATTGCTGCAGCATAACAGCTGTCAAAAAGCTCTTAATCAACAAAGATCTCACTTTGAATGAGAAAAGAGTTGAACAACCATTACTGATTTCAAATGCTGCATTCTGTTTAGACAAGAGAACCTGTACTTGCAACGGGCTTCCAGTGAAAGGGTAAATGGACTCACAGATGATTAATTCAAAAGCGTCTGGCAAAAACCAAGCAGAAAGGCAGGCACAGGAGGAGAGGACAAATCCGCTAGTACACACACAACCCAGCAGAGCTGTACATGAAGGCAAAGGGGAAGGGCTACAGTTCCTGATGATGGGCTGTAAAACAAGGCTGAAATGGATGTATAACAAAGATGAACATAGAGCATTCCATTTTCACAAGTCAAAGCTTTCTCAGCAGAATGAGCCATTCTAATTCCTGTTTCAAGGAGGAAAAGCAGTCTTGGATTAAGAAAGAGTAGAACAATTTCAGAAGCAATGTCACCATCATTTAGACCACATGGCTTTCTGCACAATCTTTCGGGAAGCACACATGAAAATAAATACTAGTATAAATGGAAAGGCTGTAAATACCTCCTCACATTAACCTTTACTTCTTTCTCTTTGAATATATAGTGATCCAGTTACTAAATCAGCACCAGATATATTTTTAATTCCATTCAATCTGACTTCTTTTTCTAGGCTATTTTAACTACACATAGCTATGGTTCATCTTCTCTCCTGCCGTTCTTAGTACTTATCCTCTGCTAATATATGGCCTTTATTCCACTGTCTGCTACAAGGCAGTTCTTGTACACGATGTCTTTGAATAATGAGCAATTCTCTCACATCTTTTTTTCTCTCATAACACAAACCCTTGCCTCTATGCAATCTTGGATCTATGCAATCCTTTAAAAAACTCAAAACTGCCTCTACTTTTGTGGTGTTCCACACAAAACTGATTAGACTATTTGAAGATAATCACTATGATTAACTACTGGGCTCCATGGTAATGGCAAATCAGATTTGTAAGTTTTGCTTACCTATCTGGGACCTATAATTGTATCTCTGATTATTGGTATAAAACAGAATACATGGAAAATTTGTTTACAATTATGTCCATGAAAGACACCATCAAGGGGAGGAAGTGTAACTGTGGCATATTCCTAGGCTTGTTTCAACTATATCTACTGCCAGCAGCCGGATGATCTAACTATGAACAGTTCTCTGGCTTTAATTCTACATATATCCAAGACAAAGCTCAGTATTGGCTAGAGATTCACTATATCAAAGTGCTACTATTAGGCATACCGAGGAGTCTACAATCTGGTTAAAAAATAAAAACTGAATTTACCTTAATTCATATTCCTTGCATTTTTGGTTTAATGAGATTTCTGTAGTAGTAAAAGTAGTACTACAAGTAGTACTTCTAAGCAAACTCTCTTCTTTTACATATTCTATGATAATAATTTTATTTCCTTCAGACTGAAAAAGTAATCTAAGGAAGTGTATGACTTAAAAACAAAGAATTGGAGACCCATTTAAGATGGAAAGGCAAATTCAATTTTCAAGTTCTCCTGGCAAGAATTATGATAACATCTGTCATTTTAAGAGCTGATAGATGCAATTGTAATTAGCTAGGCTTAACTTGTCATTAAGGTGAGTGATATACTGAAATCCTACTGAGTCACAAAAGCATCATTTAATACAACCTTGAATGCAGCCTTTTTGAGACAGTTCATATGACATTCTATTAAACAAAAATAGAAGTGTAACTATTGTATCTAGACTGCATCAGTATTTCTGAGCACAATAAATGTTAAGGGAAAATTAGTAATGCAGAATAACAAGATTTCTACACAGAACACATGCTGCTTTCTCACACAAAACACAATAAAAAATAGTTTTTAAAGTCATCCACCTTCTTCCAATAAAGAATAGTTTCTTGTCCTCCTGCAGTACTTTCATCAAATTCAAATACAAGCGACCGAACTAATCTATCAGCACAATAAACCAATCAATCCTATAACCGAACAAAGATAAATATATAGAAATTTCTCCTTAAGTTTTAGCTTCTATTTATTTTACAGGAGTTCCTTAATTCTACCTTCTCATTATCTTGGTGACCCTAAAATATTTCTTATGTCTAGTCCACTATCTGGAATTCACACAAAAAGTGCACTCCGTTTATTCCTCTACATATTTTAGACATTTATAATCCTTCTATGCCTTCAACCAAGCTATCTGCATTTAACTTCTGGTCTTGCCTCATAAATCAGTTTCTATAAACCCTTCATTATTTTACAGTCCTTTCTGAATGGCTTTCTATTTATTATTTTTAAAATACCTAGCTGCAAGTGCCATTTGCCACAACTAGTCATATGCTCCGAACTCTACTTCTGAAGTGCCATGAAGATTTTGGAAGGGTAAAATTATATGCAGCTTTGACCTTGGGAAATTAGCCCAGGACCCAATTCTATTGAAACGATTTTAAAGGTAACACCAAGGGAGGGAATGATATAGAAATACTGAAATCACCATGCTTAATTTGAGGTTTAGGCTATGCCATAATGACCTCCTAACCAAAAGACAGAAACAAATAATAAATACAACACAATTATGTAGCATATAACACAATAACGTGGCATACAAACTATATAGATTCTAAGCTATACAAATCTTGTTTTCCAACTAGGTCCTAGATTCTTATGATTCTTCCATAAATCCGCAATTAATTAAAATACAAGGAAGACATAGCATCCAAAGGATGACAGACAGAGAATGTACTCATTGGCATAAGGACAAGACTTCAATCATGAGGCATACAAGAATATCCATACACTTAACCTTCAGCTAATAAAAGAAACAATTGTCAAATGTACTATTTAAATAATCCATGTACATACACATTCAAATATAATTAAAGCAGCCCTTGATTCCCCCAAGCAGATGCAGGAGGGGCTTGGCTCTCTGGCCATGACATGCTTACTGTAAATACACGCATCCATTTGCGCTTTAAAACCCTGAAGTCCCTATCCTGATATCCTAAGCACAGGCATATAATTAAGGGGACATGAAATACTGTAATTCTTTTTAGACTCCAGTAAGAAAAGAATCACTAACACAAAGTAGACATAAAATTCAGAAGCACCCATGTTCATTCAGTCACAGGGATGCTTTAAGGTTTAAATGGTAAATACAGTGACCACATCCAGGCTATTATAACACATGCTAAAATCTATATTTGATGTTAAGTCAGCAAACCAATTTGTTACAACATCACATATTAAAGCATATGATTAGTCATGTTGTTGATACAATAATAAAATGTTTGAATAAGAATTCAAATATCTACTGACAGATGAACAATGAGCAGCTTGTTTCCAAGGTGACCAAACTGAATTATATTCCTTACCTAATTTCCTTTAGGTATAGCCAACTTATGACTACCTTGAAATTTGCAATGGTGCAATTTAAGAATCATTAATCTGCCATATTATTTAGTGTTTCAGTGCCAGTAAATGGTGATAGTTGATGCCTTACATCCTACACAAAGAGCCCAAGGCATAAAGAAAGACTTAAAGGCATAAAGAAAATTACTTGTACAAACTAAATACAGACACAAAGAAAAAGTGTGATGTTGACTCCCTACCTATGTAATAACCCCAGCTTGTGCCATTAGGAGCAGAGAGGCTGTCAGTCATTTTCAGACTCCTAAATATTTTAGAGAGCTTTCCAAAGACCACAGACAACCTGGAGTTTCTCCCTGAGGAGTGGAAGCAGACAAATTTGGTACAAGAAGCAGCAAGGTATAAATACCGTCTGTACACGGAATGCAGAATAGGCAGCTTTTGAGGAACAGAGCACACAGAACCTGAATTAATCTCACAAAAAGAGAAATGATATCCAGTGCTAGAAATTATTTATTAGATTTTGGGGAGGTATCTAGCAGGGCTAGATGACTTTTATTTTTAGTAAACTAATGGCATGTCAAAAAAAAGTTTCTGCTCAGTGGAAATCATTCAGGACTTTAGAAGAAATTAAGAAAGCAGAGTTCAGTAATGCAAATAAACTATTTTTTGAAGGGTGTGATATTTCTGAAATAACATCTTTCAGCTTTGCAAGGGAATAAGTGCCATACACAGAAGATAATGTAGAGAGGTTTGAACAAGAGTCTCTCCCACCAGGATATCAACCCAACCACAGTCTGGAGAAGGTAATATCAAAAGGTCATCTTGTTTGGGGTGGTGAGGTTACCTTTGTGGGGACTTGTGGTTGGTTGATTTATAACATTCTCCAAACAATTATAAGTCTCCATCCTGTTGCTATGCTTTTTTTGACGCTCATATATGTTAATCACTCTGGAAACAGCTGAAACATCACTTATTACTGATTCTGCAGCATAACGTGAAGAATAATAGTTTCAGATAAGTATTCTGATACATATTTCAGAGCTACTAATGCCTATATATTTTTTATATATAAGGGGTCAAAGCTGTTTTTTTTTTGTACTAGTTAACAAAAATCATTTAAGTACTCAAAAAAAAAAAATCACTGCTCTTACTCAAAGCATTGGGAGTTTAGCCTTCTCATGACATCAAGTCATAAACCTTGTGAAAGACACAGCATTTGGGTCATGTTTTAGTAATTACTCTCACAAGACTCACAGACTTCCCTAGCATTCCTACCTCCAGTAACTCCAACTAGTGCACTGCAGTGCATTATTAGTTTGTTGTTTGCTTGTTTTGTATGGTTTTTTTTTGTTGTTGTTGTTTTTTACTAACTTTGACTATGATTTATTTTTTAAGTCAGTCTTTGATGAATTTTGAACTACCTCTGTCTTTACTTCAAGCTGAACCTCTCTGCAAAGGCAATCTGAACCTTATATTCTTCTCTGTCTAGTTCAGTCCACAGATAAGAACATTGCTTGATAATTCAAGCAAGCTGCTTAAAGAAAGAAATTGATCAAATGACTTTGTACCAACTTTTTTTTTATTAGAATATATTAATAGAGTAGATACAGATCAAAGTTAACGAAGAAATTCTTTACTATGGAGGTGATTAGAGATTGACACAGGCTGTCCAGAGAAACAACAGATACTCCATCCCTGGAGGTGCCCAAGCCTAAGTCAGATGGGGCCCTGGGCAGCCTGATCTGGTGGGAGGCAAGCAGCGCACAGAAGGAGTTGAGGATGGGAGGGCTTTAAGATCTCAACACAACCATCCTCTAGTTCTATATAT
>PPHD01012245.1:0-18175 GCA_002909625.1 Bambusicola thoracicus | reverse complement strand
TCACTGGCAGTGTGGAGGATAGGGGTAAGGTATCTGGTCTGGATAGTTCTCCTGCCTCTCCCTTCCGGCAGCTTTTCTTTCTGAAAAAAAAAATTCATTCTGAAAGAGCCACCTAAAGATAGGTGAACTAATTTGTCTACCCTTTCTCTGTTGACTGAAGGGATTCTAAATGTCTGACCCACATACTTAACTCTTTGTTAGCTAAAGATGGGGAGATAGATTGTAGTTATACATCTGCTGGCTGTGCATTATGTCTTCTGACAGGTGTATAACGGAAAGTTAGTCTGCTATATCATACTATTCTCTCTGGTTGTCCTCCAGTTGTGCTGAAGAACTACTTATTTCTGGCAACAGAAAACTGATCTGAGAACGAGTTCAATTCTGGAATTCAGGGAAAAAAAGGACATGGAAAAGTGAGAGGAACAAAAAGAGTCCATTTCTAAAAGTTTGACCAGGTAGCTGGAGTGCCTTTTCCAAGTGTAGGAATTATATAAATCCACGAGTTTTGTTTTAGGAAACAGTATTAAGAAATTTTAGCTGTTATACAGAAGTTCCACAAACACGCTAGCTGTATTAGAGTTCACTGTGATAAATACCTTGACGTATCTCACTGCTGGGAGTTGCCTGAAATCTCTCCATTGCAAAAATTGAGTTCAGAAAAGGCAGAAATTGCTTTGTTCCAGTTCTGCAGTGACTGTGCTTAGCTGGGACATTCAAGTTAACAATACTGTGGGCTTAAATACGTGAATGCAGTTGGTGGTTTTAGTTGACTGCCTTTTCTTCTGAAATCCATTTCTCCCATAATTCAGCAAGGAGAGTGATCACAGGTCTTTCCCTGTAGTATACTGTCCTGATCTTGTAATCTTACCTCATGGGACCCACAGAGCTGGGCCAGGCTTGTCTGAAAGCTGTAGTTGGAATCTGCCCTACACTTAAGATCACTGCTAGTTCCCTCTGGGATGTGGGGCCATGTACGGAGTTGAAAACCACAGAGGAAGTGAGATGGAAAAAAAATCTTTCATCACAAAGGAGTCAGGTACCTTCAGCTAGTGCAAGACTGTATTTGCAGTGCCCGTTCAGACCTGTGTCTCTGTGACCAACCTTTTGCAGCATCTGCTGTCCAGGAGTGAATTAAGTTTACCATCTGTCATTAGCCAATTCAGCACTGGATGTTACTGTTCCACATGTTTCCTGCTGCTCGCATGAGCACTGGAGCTGCTAACAGGAGTGTGTCTACTGGCAGGCTGGACCATAGGAGAGGTATGCAGTAAATCATGATGATGTTGCTTCCCATGGCTCCTCATCGCAGCTTTCACACTAGAGCCAGCACTGGCTTGTAGCAGCCTAGTGGATGGCAGCTGCTTCAGTACATGGGGATGCTGAATGCCCATCACCTTCTTATACTTTTGGGAGCTCCTGTAGTGGTAGAACGGTTGGATGGAGAGGATCAGGATCTAGAAGGCTGCCTTTCATTGCTCCATCTGTTTGCTTTAAAGCTGATTGAAAAGGCACTTACTCCCTTTGTGTGAATAGCCTTGAGGGATCAGAGTCTAAATTGTCAAACTGAATAGCGTACAAGACATGTGTCCTGGAGTCATGGCATGGATGCTGACATTGAGAAGATCTCAGTGGCTTTTAGGGTCCTGCAGCTATCTGCTGCAACTCAAGAAAATGTTGGGAAGAATGCTGAGGATACCTGGTGCATGGCTACCAAGTGTTGAAGAAGTCTGTTCCTTTCTCCTTTCCAGAGAAGTGCTGAGCTATGTCTCTCACAGTTTGTAGTTTGCCTATTCATCTGTGAATGGAACAAATGTTAACTGTAGTTCACCACTTCCATCTGGCACCAGTGTGGGGAGTGAAGACCCCTTCCTAATTTACAAAGAATTATATGCCTTCCTGCCATGCTGCTCTACTGAAGAGTAGAACCTAAGGCCAGCTCTAAATGTAAAGATTCAGAATTATTTCTCCACTGGTCTTCCCACAGACACATCCTTGACTCCCTAGATCTGGTCACTACCTACAGAAATTAAGACCAGTGGGGCTTTAGTTAAAGCAGTAGTACACCATATGCAAAGATGGAGATGCTCTGTGTGATACCCATAAAACTGGGTATCTGTCTGCTCTTTTACTTTCTCTTTAATCAATAAAAATATGATTTCCCCCTCATTCAAAGGAAATTGAATTTCCACATAGCAGGGGAAAACAAATGCCCTTCAGCATTGCTATCTGTGAATTGGGGCACCAGATGTCTTCTGAGCAGGTCCAGTGTATTGTCCCACTATTTCCAAATCACTCTATTATGCTTCTATTTACTGTAGTCAATTATGATTTGACCTGGAGACATAACTGTGGTGGGATTAAAAATCATGTGCCCTCTTTGTATAAAAAAGCTGAGTCTGAGTTTATGGGAAAGAAGTGTGGAGAACGAATCTAATGGGAAATTAGGCAGTAGTATTTGATGACTGTAAATGTATTTATTTATAACAGCTAATCTTGGTGGAAATGAAGAAATAAGACGAAATAATTAACTTTACTATTTATAAAAGAGTCTCTTTTATCCACTGTGAAATGCAGCCACCTCTGGGAGGAAATGCAATGGTTGCTAAACAGCATATAGCCATTTAAGAACAAAAGGAAAGAATAAATGTGCGTTTGGCACAGAGTGGAAAAAGCGTCATGGAAAGAAAATGTTTCCCTGAAAATGTTGCCCCTATTTTTGTTGAAAATATATTTTTAACTGGCTCTTGTAATTATTCAAACTGGAATTTGGCTATAAAACTAAAATGTCTCTTGCCTTGCAAGATGAACTCTGACATTTTTAACAGCTCCGATGCAGGAAAAAAGCGCTTACATTACAGTAAGAAAGAACACTTGCTTTCCCAAAGATAAAGGGCTTTGCATCAGTTTTATTGGTGGTTTCACTGGAGTTACTGTGAACACAGAACAGTGCAAGTGTGGGAGGAATCCGGGCCATCGCTCCGGCAGCACTGGGACAGAGGTAAGTGTGCTGCCTCCTGAATTAACAGCCCTTTTCATAAACCTGGGAATGAAGGAGTAATAAAGAGGTTGGCTGGCTGTTGATGAATTCTCTAATCGTGTGCAGTGTGTCCTAAAGCTCCAGTTAAACCTTTATATATCTCCAGAGAGAGAGGGAATGATATTGTAAAGAGCGCTTTGCCAAATAAAATAGAAAGATCTGTGGGATTGTTGTGCTATTACAAATGTCAGCACAAAATTAGGAGTCAGTTTATATATATAAGATGTTTTCTGAGCTTGTTGATTGAAGTTTACAGTGTATAACAGGAGGCCCATTGAAAGATAAACTACTACACTGTCTGTGATGCATGCACTCAAAAATTCCTCCGTTTAAATTAGATCACCGGCTTTAAATACAATATATGCTATTTCTAGTATAAGTATCACCCCTAAATCAATTCACATTCAACCAGCTTTATTTAACTCACACGCTGACTGAAAGTTACAAGGAGACTGAGTCTTGATAAATTGAAAAAAGGCAGCAAAGTCATTTTAGCATCTTAGCATCGCTGATTAAATGTGTGAAGCTAACTAAGAAAATAATCTGCAAGGACAGATGTTGTGATAGTGGTCACGTTGTGTCATCGATTTATATTAAATGCTAGGGAAGCGAGAGAGAGAGACAACTTTGAAGATTTGCTTTTCATTATGGTGTGAATTGATGTTCAGCTACGAAAATGAAATAGGTTTGCATAAGAGTTACCACTGTCAAAAACCATTTGGAATTTCATTCTGTGCAGAGAAATTAAAATTTTGAGTGGTTATGTGAAAGACTTTCTCTTCTGAAGCAAGATTATAAAACTGGAGCTGTCCCTGGTTACTGGATCTTTAGATTAGGTGAAATTCTTACATACTGTTTGTTTTATCTCATCTAAAATGCTTTTTAGGTGACTTGCTGAATTCATATCATATGAAATTCTAGAAACTATGGTGATAGAATAGGATCCTTGAGATTTTAACTGCACGTGTAGACAGTCCAAGTTATCGGAGATACATGTAGGTTGGCCATCTGGGTGTGTACCTTCAAGAAATGTTTATTTCAGTTTATACAAGCTTCCTAATTGAGTACGCTGGGCAGATACACAGTTAATTACATAATACAATACTGTCTGATCTGATACCAGCAGCAGAACACTTGAAATTCAGAATCTCTTGACATTTTTTATTCATTTCCATAACAATCATCCACTCAGACCACTCAGTTTTGGCGGATAAAAAGACAGTGGTAAAGGGCTGTGCTTTGCACCATGATTTCAACATCCTGGGTTCAATTAAAATGGAAGGCTATATTCTAAAATCACAAGATTGTCCTTCGAACCAGCAACTGCAGATGAACTTGTATGATCCCTATTGGAATAAATTTCCCAGATAAGCTTAACTAAATCTTGGAGAGCAGAGGCAATTGTGAGGGGCCTCATGACTGTTAAATTTCACAGCTTCTGTATTTTACAGCGTGTGAACAGGGCTAAGTGGTTGCTATAGGAATTATAGGCCTATTATTATAACTACATTATAGAAATAGAGGATTTGGCCATATTGCTTTATCCTCCTAGGAAGAACTGTTGGAACAATCAAACAGCAGAATTCACTGCAAGATCCTAATGGACATTGTAACTGTGGATCAGAGTGACCTGATCAGTGAAGAGCTGTCAGACTGTGAGGCACCACAGAAAATACATATGTAAGCGTGTGTGCATTTAAAGCTTTTAGACTGATATTGCAGTAGTTGCAGCTATCAACTGTTTTAAAAGAAGCAGTAAAACAGCAAAATTACCGAAGTGATGACAGAATCAAGTAGTTTTGCATATATATAATCAGGTGTTAAGATAAAAGCACAGAATGTGTGTGCTCTTTTGAGTGCACATCCACTGAAATAAAAACGCTTCTATTTTCTCCTCAGAAAGGGTTTCCATACATGTAGTAACAAGCCCTGTGTTTTTCACTGACATGAAAGGTCAAATCATCAGACAGCTGTCGTACCTTCATTTTCCAACGTGTGTTGATTTTCTTGCTTTTTGAACTTGGGCTCATTTGATGGAGAGAAACAGTGCTGTTGGAAGAAAACAGCAGATGCTTCAGCAAGGTGTCTCTTTGGAATTGGCACCAGTACTTGTCATCACATCCACACCAACACATAATGTGGGGCTTCTCTGAGTCCATGTGTAGATTTTGGACCAGAAGTAGTAGTTTTCTTAATGTCATCATTTCCAGGTATGAAAAGCCAGAGATGGGATTTTAGAAGGAAATGCATGGAATTCCATACATTCGTATTCTGAGTTTGTTTTCTGGCTGTTCTCTGGAATCACATTGGCTAGAAACTGTCTTGCTTTAGCAAAAGTGGCACCTTCCATCTAGTCAACTGATTCCAGAAACCGGGCCTCAAAGAATACTAAACACTGTCATATTTTCCACTAAGCTCAAACCTGACAGCCCCGGGGGCATGCCATTGAAGATGGCATATGAATCAAGTTGTCAGGCAAGAAGAGCTGCAAGGGTTCAATGTGTCAAATAACTCCTGCATTTGCTTGGATGGGTTACTGTGCTGTAGATGGTAGGACATCGTAGAAAATGGCCTTGCCACATATTTAGCATTCAGTAGCTTTCCTTTTTTCACCATGGGGATGTGTGAGTTAAGGTTACTGCTGCCTTTTCCCATGGACTTGGCAGTGGCAACATGTGGGGCAGGCACAGGTCCATTGAGGGCCTTCATCTGTGCCAAAGGTTCAGCTTCCCATGCTCCTCAGGCACAACTGTGCTAATAAATTTGCATTTCCTCCTCCAAACTCACATCCCTTTCATCCTAACTGCAGCCTCCTGTAGGATTTGCTTTATTGGCTTGCAGCCAGCACCGTGTCCTGTGAGGCTGAGGAAGGTGCAGCAAAGACAGTGCAGCACAGCTGAGCACTTCAATCTAAACAGGGCAAACTTCCTTTGAAAAATATGTGCTTTTAATAGCTCTGACAACACAGTGCCCTCTTCACTCTGCCACGCCAGTTACTAGTGATAATATGTTATAGGATAGACTGATAAATTTGTAACAGGGCTCAGCCATCAATACATTTCACCAGTGGTATCTTATTTCTTTTTATCAGCTCAGCTCTATTTAATGGCTTTGTACCCAGATGACAATTTAAGTAATGCTAGTCCATTACTTTTGAATTATGATCCAGAGACCTGATGGGAGAGAAGCTAAAGTGTTAAACCTTAGGAATAGCAAATTCATACACATCCGTGGTCAAAAATACATTCTAGACTGTACTGACATCCAATAACAAAACTAACCATAAACAAAGATGAAAGCAGACTGCATTCTTTTCCGTAGACTTTGCCAAACAAAATGTAAAGACCCATATAAGAGGCTTGTAAAAAAATCCAATTATTTTCTGGATATCTTCAGATGCTCACTCTGGAACTGTAGGACTGAGATACTGAATTGGCAGTGTCACTTTGGCACTACTGGGGAAGCTTAGGATAATTTTCCTTTCATACCTACCTTCCGTTGTTTTTCTTGATCTTTTTTATTCTTTCTGATGATGACAGAGTCCAGTGGAAAGTGAAGACTAACCCCACAGACTCTGAAAGCAGAACCTTTTCATGGACTGCATCTCAGTGCCTTATAGTGCCCATGTCATTCTGACATTTTAAGTTTCTGCGTGCCTGGTGTCAGTTGGGACAGAGCTGGTTTTCTTCACACTGTCTGGTATGATGTGATGTTTTGGCTTTAAGAGGAAAAAGCAACGTTTTATCAACACCATAGTTTCAGTTGTAGCTCGGAAGTACTGCACCAAGCCAGGGACATTTCAGCTTTCCAGCTTCTTGAACAGTCCTGCCAGGGAGCTGGAGAGGCACAAGGAGCCGGGAGGGGACAGAACCAGGACACTGCTGGGACAACCCACTGTAGTGCTTATGTTTTGTTACAGCAAGGTACACGTCTCTCTAGGGTTAGTGTCTCAAGTCTGTATGTAGAAACCGAAAATAAACTCAGTTTTTTTCAAGTACATATGCATTAGTTCCTGTATTTTAAAAATTACTTTTTCTTTGTAGTGCCATTCAAAAATAAGATGATAATTAGGGCAATAATTATACAATGGAATGCATTGATTGCTGCTGTCTGGTGCTAGGTACCGAGCAGAAATACACTTTTAAACATCTAAGCAATTAATTTGGAGATAACATTTATTGATTGTTTAAAAAGTTCCTACAAGTCGATCTAAAATGTGACATCCAAAGATGCATTGTTATAAATACAATAGAGAGCTTTGTGCTGGATGTGCAGTGAATGTAATGCTTTTTGAGTGATGCCAATAGCGTTATTTATGTATCAAGTCACCTTTGACACATTTCCCCTGGAGGACTGAAACCACTGCAAATAAAACCTGGCAAACACAGCCTTTGATAAGGAGCCCCAATGGGGAGCTCTCTGGAGCTTTCTCTCCTCTCCTGCAGGGCTCTGTCACCTCCAGCTATGCATTCTCGAGGCCCCTCTCCCTACACAGGCTGGCACCATTCCGCCCCAGCCACCGCTCTCCAGAACAATCTTCACATGTAGAGATGTTGGACATGGTTTAGAGGGGAGTGACTGCACCTGTGGTACAAAGAGTTGCTGCACAAATAGCAGTTAAAGTCTTGAAGCACTGATGGGCAGCACTGGAGAGCTGCCATTCTAAGTGCATGCAGTGCACAAAACCTGAGGTTGTCTTCTCTCCCCCTAAGGTGAGGGCTGTTCTGTGGCCGCAGTGGAAGTAGGATTCATAAGTTCTCCAGAAAAGGTGGATTAAGATTTCAGCCTTTTCCTTCTCTCCTCCAAAAACCCTGTCTGAAGGCTTTCATTTGGATGCTCATTTCCTGTTTCTCTAATTGGTGTAGCTAGCTGTGTTCCTGTACCAAAGAATTTATATTTGAGGGGATATCCATGTTTAGTCCAACATTACTTGTCAGAATCTATGTGCACAGCCGAGAGCAAAGTAACAGCATCGATTTCCACAATGAGAATGAATTTGGGGACATTAGAGCACATATGGTGAGGATTTTTTGACCTACGTTACTGTATGTAACTTTGGAGCTTAATTAATCAATTAGGATTAGTGCAGTTTGTAATTAAGTCCAAGAGTGATTGATGCATGCCGCATTAATTGCCACATTCTCATGAAGCATGTCATATACACAGTCATTTTACAGCTGGGTTTCACATTGGGTTGCTCATAAGCACTTAATGGCAGGAATATTTTAGATTTGCAATCAGGGAAATTGTATCGCACAATATGCTTTATATGTTGTACACCCTGCTTAGAAAATAACTCTACCAGCACCAGTATATCCTCTTGCTCCACCCTCCTGGTTCAATAGTTGGCAAAGTAGCCCATTTTCAAAGGTTTTCTGTTGCTGTGGAACAAGAGGTATAATTAAATTGTATCCCAGTAGTGAAGGTTTCTAATGATGATGAGCTAAAACTAATTGTATTGATTTGTTTATTACTGGCTTAGGAAGCTCATCAAACAAATGGACTGAAACTATTTCCATATTCTTATCTATTTGGTAAATGAGAAACAAATAACACTTCCATATGTCTGTTTCATGGTGTCATGGCATTAATACTAATTCTGAAGATAAACTCAAGCACAGGAAGGGAGATAATCCCTGGTACGGTGTATTTACAGCTGAGGAATGTCACATTTCTTTCCAGATTTGTTTCTTGAGATGAGAAAAATGAAATTATTTTCTTTCTTTTTTGATATAAATGTTATTACTAATGAAGGTTTTCTGACTGCCAGCACTGAAGAGTCGCAGGCTATGCCATGCCCAGGAAGCATAAAAAATTGGAGCAGAAAAGGAGACTGGAATTAAGCTCTTGCCTCTGTGCATGTTTGTTCCTTGGCCTCTGTATTAAACAAAGCTGGATGAGTAATTCGTGCTAAAAACTTGTATGCATATTCACTTTAATTTGAAAATTAATTTACTTTCGATTCTCACATTAACTCTGCAAACATTCAATCAATCACATCTGGTAGAAATGTTTACAGAAAGTAAATTTTGACATTTCACATATGAGTTTTTGTAGGATCGGGGTTTTCCTTATGCGTGTGCAAATATGCATGCTAATGCTCATCCAGTGTTGGGCCAGGAGCAAGCTCTCTGACCTACGTGAAAAACCACCAACCATTGTTACAAGAATACTTAAAAATTCAGTACTGCTTAAATTCTTATCAGTAAGTATGTGTGATCAATTTTAGAGGAAAGGCTGTCCAAATTCATTGAAAGAGGTGCTGAACAAAAGCTATTGAAGCCCAAAGTGGTCATTCATTGACTTGAGTGTGTTTTAGATCCCTCTCCTCATGGATGCAGCTGAGAAAGTCCATCTCCATGGAAAAACACCCAGTTAATTGAATGAATTGTTAGTTTAGCTGAATTTTGAATTCAACTGTGTTGCTGCTGGGATAATGTGGATTCCCCACACTGACATATTGACTCAGGCCTTGATTCACTCTTAGGGTAATCCAAGAACAGTGGCTAGCATAATCAATGTAAAGCCTGAGTCTGCTTCCAGTGGAAGCAAGAGAAAGCCCTTTGTTCTCTACTCTGGCTAGCACTACTGAAAACTGCTATTTACCCATGTAGAGCACTCGTTTTCTGAAATATTTCTTGCTTCCTCTTGCGCTCAGCTGTGTGTTTTCAATTACAAACATTCACCGCATCTCACGTCTCTTCTGTGCTGTAGCATATGACACATTGTGGCAACTTTTGTTCAAGTAGCAGGTTTTGGTCCAAAGAGGATTCAATGAAGTTGGAGGCTGAATTACCCTTACATCCCCTGAGAAGCGGATCCTGTCAGCTCTGCAGAGCGTTGCTCGAACTGTGCGCTGCATATTATGTCCAGGCTGTAGATAAGTTAATAACACTAGAGGCAGAGCTGAAGGTAGAGGGAATTATACACCATAGTTATTAAACTTTGACCTTTTGGATGCTCTAAAATCATAGAACGTTTTAAAATAGTTATTCTACATCCAGGATAGCATTACAGGAGGGAAAACCGCCTCTCGGTACAATGCACAGCGTTTATGTCTGTACTTCTCTTCATATTCTAATTCCTGGTCATAGCAGCTAAGGACTGGTAAAGCAACTTTTCCTCCACTTTGGTTGTCTGTGGAGATTTGCTTCTAGAGCCATCATGCAGTGTGCCTTGATGCCAAGCACCACGCTGTGTGCTCTGTGTGCATTCCCACTGCACAGCTGCAGTGCTTCAGACTTCACCACCAGCCTTGCAGCCCTGGAGCTGTGGATGGACGGGGGAGCAGCTGTCCCACTTTGCAGATGAGATTATGGAGGCACCTGCTTTTTGTCAGGCACGCAGCCTTCCAGAATAAGCGGAAACAACAAAAGATTGAACTCCTAATTAGAGACCTGCATTAGAGGGTTGACTTTCTTGCTCCTACTGTATTCATCGGAGAGAGAGCCTCTTCATAGCTGTTTGAAGACCTTTTGAGAGTCATCAGAGAGAGGTGTTTAAAAATAGAGCCCTACTTAGTGGCCCTGAAGTTGCCTTCTGAAGTTCTCTCTCTTCAGTGGCTGCAGAAAGCCTGGGGAAAAGTGTCTCAATTAAGCTGTGTGAATATCTCCTCTCCTCATGCTGTGCCTTTTGCTCTAATTATAAGGCAGCCTTTCTTCCCTATTTTGTTGCATTGTTATGCACAGGAAAGAAACAGGTATCAAGGAACAAAAAATTCCAACAGACCTCTGATCTGTGCCTTGCTGGTAGGAAAACATCTCAAAGGCAAGTGTTTTTCAGAGATGAGATTTAGATTGGGCTCATTTGAAAGACCCACAGCCCTTTGCAAAATTTAGATGTTTTACTGGTTTTGATCTTGAAAGGCACTATCATCCCTCATCTGCACAAGGCTAAGTGAGCAGAGTGATCTGTGTGTGTCAGAATTCATCACCACCCATCACGTGTTGACCTTCACAGAAGAAAAAAAAAGTGCTTTTTTTTTGTGGCAACAAACATAGAGTGCTTTTTTTTCAAGCGGTCTGAAGACATTTGTGCACATACCATTATTTTGTTTAATATTTACAAAAGTTCTGGAATCTTATGCGTTCAGAATAGCAGGTGAATCAGAGATCTTAAGAGCTGTAATGAGCCAGTCCGGAAGCAGCCATTTCCATCTGTCATGTCATCTGACTGAAGTTTGACTTCAAGGAAAAACGAGCTCTCAGCCACTTTGTATGCAGGCATTTGTGTGTGCCCTCCAGTTGCTAAGCTTTGCTCCAGAAGTCAGCTGTGTGGCCGCTCCACATACTAACAATACAAACTCTGAGACTTCCGTTTTTTTCTTCCGCTTCGCAATAATAAGAATATAAATGATGAGATTGGTCCCGCAGATACTAAGCAAATGCATTGAGTGCCAGAGCTCTAAATCATCGGGAGCAGCACTCAGCACCAGGAGGGGAGCAGCCAGCACTTGCAAGATCAGATTTTCTGTGCGCGCTTAAAAAGATCTAGTGTTATTTCATTTCAGAAATATTAGGAGAGCATGGAGTAGAAAACTTCAAGGCTTCATATGACACATTTGGATTTTTGCTTTCACGGTTTCTCTGCCTTTGCGTTGCCTTCATGTTGCACAGATGTGAATGGCAGAGTACAAAGCACTTCTCAGAAGAGAGGATCTGAGGAGATTCGCTCTGCCCACTGTACCTCAGAACAGAAGAAAGCTGCTGGCACTGTCTCCTTGTAATAATGAGGAGCAGTGAGAAAGAAGTTTGTCACCTGGGTAGCAGGAACAACCCCTGCATGTGGCTCAGCAGCAGATATTCCAGGGAGAACGTACCCCGTGTAGCAAACATCCCTTGGGCTGAGATATGAGCTTCTTGTGGTGTTAATTGTGCAAATATTCTTGGGAAGAAAAGCCTGGGAGAGAGGATTTGCTACGAGCAAAGGCTTATCAGGAGTCCCATTAGGTAAGGGGAGCTTTTACCTTCCATTATACTTGGTAGCAAAGCAAACAAACACCAGAATACTTTTGAAAATCCTATCTTTGGATGCTGGGATGTTCGTAAATATGCAAACAAAGAGGGATGTGAGTAGGAGCAGTGCTGAGGGTTTCTGTTTATGAAGCTACTGGCAAATGTCTTTTGCTCTGTTTACTCAACTTCTTCCCCTAAGGAGAAAGTAGACAGTCCCAGGATCAATATAATAACCAAGGGGAATTCTAACATAGCTCCCAAGCCCAGAATTTTGTCTCTTAAATTTCACTGGAATTGCTATGCTTATCATGGGACAGTGGGGAAGACAGGAGAAAACAACAGCATCAACAAGAAGAAACCCTGAACACGAGGATGGCTTAAGAGTGCAGACTGTTGTAAAGATTAGATTGGTCCAAAAAGTACAGCACATCACAGAAAACTCTGAATGCAAGAATGAAATATCTTGAAATGAAAGACTCATGAAAATGAATCTCCAATCTCTAATGTCAGTGGGAACAATGCTGTACCCCACAGACAAAGAATCTGTGTTCTTAAACATATCCTTATGGATAACACACAAACCAGACGGTACGGCCTTGGTGGTGTCCAGGACCAGCCTGGTTTGGAGGTGACACTCTCCTCAGGCAAACCCAGGAGGTTTTGGTGGCTTTCAAAGCATCCTGTGCAAAGCTGAAATCCCGCTTTCCGAGTGAATCAGCCACAGGTAATTCTTTCACCATGTACCTTTCACTGACTTTTTCCACAAAAGAGTGAACACTAATGCTTTCTTTACCTTTGTGTCATAGAGGAGAAATCTTGGCCTCAGGACACAGCTGCCTGGGTCTTTTCCTCTATTTTTGTTCCTACCCAGACAATTATCTGGCTTTGCTGTTGTAGGTTGAATAATTCAGGTGGAATGAACTGTGAGTTGAAACAAGTAGACAGTGTTCCACTACTTGTCCACTTAAGTTATTCCCAGATTGTCTTGCAATAGGACCTTTGCTCTGAATCTTAAATGATTACCGTGTTTCAGGTAGAGTTATGGCTATAGAAAGCAGCTGCATTCAATTTCAAACACTCATGCATGCAACACATTAGCAATTTTTCTTTCCTAAATAACTGAAGATGTATTCTTTAATTTGAAGTGCTATTTTGGCTTAACACTAATGGGTCCTGTCATTACACTAGGCTCTTTCCAGCTTTTATATTTTTATGGGTTTTTTTCAGTCGAGTTATTATTATTAGCTGTTCCCATTAGTTCCACCTGCACTTCCAGTACCAAGTTCGTGTTCAGCCAAGATATGTACTTGAGTGTCATAGAGTCAACATCTTATTTTCTAAAAATCTCAATTTCCCCCAAACTGCCATCAATAACATCTTTAAAATTCATTTGAAATGTAAATTACTCAAAGTAGAATTCATCCTGCTGCGTTCCAGAACACTTCCTTCTTATTTAATTGCCATAGACACTTTAGTTACTAATTAAACTTTATTGTTTACAATGTTGCATTTTATTAACAGTCATGATAAAAATTGCATGTTCTAGAAGATTTTTTTGCACATTAATACTAGTAGTGGGTTAAACTCAGAACCAGTAGGAAAGGGTTAATCTGAAAGGTTCATGATTGCAGTTTTATAATCGTGTAGGGAAACAGCCTCCCAAGAAGCTGACCTTGAAGAAAAGAATGCATGTTTGGAGTGTTTTGGAGTGTTGTCCTTTCCTTCTTGTGTGATAGAATGAATTAAAGGTTCTTTAGCTGTAACCAAGAGACTAGAAATGTCATCACAGTCATTTGCAGAAGAAATGTTTCAGATTGCAAGTTTTTATGTATTTGAATGACAAAGTGAATGATTAGGAAAGTGTGGGACAGAGTTTGAATTAAGAACTTTTTAAGCTCAGAGGTTATTAAGCGCATTCTCCAAGTATATAATTTACAGATATTAAGGCAAACACAACTCTGAAGCTTTAGCAGTAACCACAGAACAGAGCAGGAATTATTTGATGGAAGACCATCAAGAAGTCACGGAACGGATAATATGTAAAATAGCTCTGTGACAAGAAAGTTGCCTTCATTTCTACATAGATAAATTTGGCATCTCCCAGTTCCATGGATTCAGGGAAAGGTTCATTTAAGTCCAGAAGCTCTGAAACCACCCATTGTGGGAATTGCCCATCACCACTTTTTCACGGCCCTGCAACAGACCAATATAGCACATTACCCTTAGTTCTACTTCTGGTAATACTGAAATAGTGACTGCTCTGTACTGTTTCTTCCAGAGAAAATGGTGCAATGCAGTAGTCCTGGTATTTGACAGTACAAAAAGCCACATTGATCCAAGTTACTTTTTACAGCAGAGCATGTTTATACCAGGATTTTGTCCTCATGAAGCTATTGTTGCTTCTCGATGAAACAAAGACCCTATCCCTCCTCACACTGCTGCTCAGAAATCCTCAGGGATGAGAGCAAGGAGCATCTCTGAATATAATCTCTGCTTCTTCCCACCCTGGCAGGAGGAGCATGGGCAGATTTTTCCCTGAGAGACCCTCCCTCCACGTCAGATACAATTGCTACACATTCTCTAGCATTCAGATTTCTGCTGGTCTGCACATGAGTAAACAGGCTTACTGATCTCAGAGACAATTTCTTAATGGAATCAGATTCTTTCTTGCAAATACGACAGGTAGAATCTGTCTCTCGCCTGCCTGAGCCAAGTAGACGTACCGAATACAGTTAAGCGAGCTAACTAATTTTGTGCCCTTGTCCATAGGTTGTTGCTCCACACCTCAAAAGATCAGTAGCGGAACACTGAGCACCACTGGAAAGATGCTAAACAATGGGCACTGTTAGCAAGAAGTTTCTCCAGATACAGAATAATTCTTTCAGATTGGGGCTGTACTGAACAGAGCGCCGGGCACTGTGCCAGCATGCAGCATGCAGGGCACAGGATTTGTCCTGCAGCTAAACAATAGCTCTCCTTCACCTCCACATCTCTTGTGGTCTAGCTCTTTCAGCACGGAGGGAAATTTTGCTCTCCTAATGGCTTGCAAGTCTATGTTGGCTGTGTGATTAAGAATTATTTCTTTTGTGCCTTAGCAGAGAAAGAATTCAAATAGATGTGATAATGGTATTGCATTCAACACGAAAAGATTGTTGAATGTAAATGTGGAACAGAATGTACTTCTGTCTCACAGAAAATTGCATTTAGAACTTCTTGCTACTTTGCTGCTTTTGTAATAATGCTTCAACCCCAGACCCTAGATCTCAACACAAATATGTTGGCGTCTCACACAAAGGAGTCAGAGAACATCTATTATCTCCCAAAAGCTGAGAAACTCAGGAAGATGTGTGAAGACGTGATGGGATTCTTCCTCACGTGACTCCCCAGAAAGTCACAAAAGAGAATGTTTTGGAAGAACTGTATTTTAAAGAACATTTTGTGCAACAGCATTATCTCGTGCTTTTTCTTGAACATACTGACAGGGCCACGGATCTCCTGCAGGTGGAAAAGAGGAAGAGCTGGGAAGCAAATAAATGCTGAATTAGGAGTTTTGACTTCTCAATGGCCTCAAGGAGTTACCAAGTGTCACCAGAAATCAAAAATTCCTTTTAAATAGTTTTAGTTCATAAAACACAGGGGAAACATAACAAAGGCGTATGCATTTAGGTATCAAAAGTTAAATGTTCATTTATAGTGAGCAGATTTCCTAGGATATGCCTGGCATTTCTATTCCCTTAACTGCATGTTTTTCCTGTGAATGATCTCCTTAATATATGGCTTTAGTTTAAATGAATTCTGTGGTACAGCACTCTCAATGTTTGCTGCTGGGTATTCATTACTTTAGAAGGTCAGGCCACTTGGACAGGCATTTCTTGCACTATTACGGTGCAGGGAGGGGACATGGAACTTGTTTGTGCTTCGTTCCTCGGCTGAAGTTGGATATCTCTTTTTGGCATTACACCCCTTTGTACTGCATAGGTGTATTCTTCATTCAGAAAAGCAAAGGATAATATTGTCTTTTACTGATGGTGAATCAGGCATACCCATTTTCTGAATATACCACGGCTCGTTCAGGTTGTGTTTGCTGTATGCACAAAACGGTGCATAACAGATGACTGCTGTTTTACTGGAAAAGAAATAATAAAGGAAAATTCAAAACTCATTTTCAAATGGAAATTTAAAGATAAAAAATGTCTGATGACACACCTGATGTGTTCCACACCACTGTTGTTGGCATCCCACAGAACTGAGGTGCGGGGCAGTTCGTTCTGTTCATGCTGAAATGCCACTCCAAAGCAAAGTTACAATCTTCACTTTATGGTTTTCAGCTGATTTGTAATGATCATTTAAGGGGAAAAAAAATCTTAATTTAATGGCTTGGGGATATTTTTTTTTGGTGGCTAGAGACTTGTTTTAAGGACATTGGGACCATATGTCTCGTACACATTTTTCTAAAGCTGTTTTGGGTGTAGAAAGGTTCAACAAACAGTGAGTTGAAACAGAGTTTAAGCTGAGATACCAGCATGTGGGAGTCCTTATCCATGCGCATAGCAAATGTGGTCTTTTGTCCTTGGAGATGCATTCTCAACCAGCTTCAGCTAAGGCAGTTTCCTAATCTGCCAATCCCTGTCCTGTGCTCAGAGTTGTTCCAGCTTCCCATGGCAGCCACTCTGCTTGTTGGTAGTCACACTTCCAGCCTATTCTAATAACTTCCAGACAGAGATCCTGTGGGATATACACTGACCTGACAGCAGCTTTTTCTCTTACTTTAGGGAACAAAGTGCTTCATCTTTTTCGTGCCTCAAGCTACCAGTATCTTGATGCCTCCCAAAGGCGGTTCAGATGGGGTTAGCAGCTGAGCCATTAGACTGACAGCAGAAAGACTTTTGTTTAGACAGCATGAGAAGTGTGCAGCGATACACTGTAACCCCCTGAATGCAAATATGTGTGACATTTTCATTTTTGCAGTTTTGGAAGGAAGTAGCAAGGCAGGTCACTGTAATGAATTGGTAAACATCACGCTGCATTATATATGAAATTCATCTCCTAGAGCTCAGAATCGGGGTGATAATGCAATGCTCCCCACTATGATGTTTGCTTCTGTTATATTGGTATGATGCTGTGTTCTAAAATATTCGTACCTCAAGCATACTATAGCACTGTGCTATAATCCTAAATCTATGAAGACAAAAAAGATCAGGAAGAAAGTTAATTTCGCTTTTGGCTTTCAATTCTTATGCACTGTAACAGAATGTGAATAACCTCATTACTATACAATTTTTGTGTGTCACATAATGACCTCTATACTGAAGACCAAAGTTTGCATAATTGAGGAGAGACTCACCTACAGCAGTGCTGGAATTCATTTGCATAAGGCTGAAATAATGCTAAGAAAATAGCATTTGATGTCACCTATTTAAAGTGAAGCGCTGGGTGTTTTCTTTCCTTTGGATGTCTTAAAGCTATAGACTCACGATGGGGAACATAACTGTGCTACAGAATCTGGCAGGTAGTGAAACCATCCCATAACATGTGTTTATGTAACAAACTGAGAAGGGCTATTCTTCTGTAGTTCTGCAGTTTCTTGCAGATATCACTGTAGTACATGTTACTTAATGGATTTGTTTTTATGGATGAAGTATTCCTATATTTATCTTGACTTTTGACTATTCATCCTTCATGCTAGGCTCTCTGTGGTAATTAAAATATACCATAAATCATATCCACTGTAATTACCAAAATACTCTGTAATTATCTGTTGATCTTCTGCGCCAACTAAATAACTACTGGGATGTTTCAAAGCTGGGTTATTTTCATGTTCCTCGAGGCAAACCTACTGCAAAATGTTGGTAATTTGCTTAACACTGCAGCACAGCACTTCAGCTCTAGAACGTTTCATATCTTGTCCCTCTTCTCCCTTTAATGATATGACCATTCTACTGATTATCATGTTGTTAAAAATCCTGTTTACAAATGACACCTGAATCCTCAATGCCATTCCAGCTGGCGACAATATCTTGTGGTATGCGTTATTGAGGCTCACTCAGCGGGCAGCTATTCCTTTCATCTCACACTTTGTCTTCACCATGATTACAAACAGAAATTTTACATGGATTGGAGGAATCCCAACTTGAGGTGGAAAAAGGAATAACTCTTATCTGAAACCTGCAGATAGTTAAACCTA
>PPHD01012244.1:0-18176 GCA_002909625.1 Bambusicola thoracicus | reverse complement strand
TTCTCATCAATTCTAGTCTGTGTAGGTTCTACCATTTTTCTTTCCATTCATATTTCAACATTACTCAGAAGATAAGTGAGAAGTGTGCTTTCAAAGAAGAATAGGCCATATGTAATAGTAGTACCTTTCTTCTTTTAGTTTTTTTTATTATTATTTTTTTATTTCTTGCAGACAAGCAAACTTTTGCATTCAATTTATGCTTACTATACTTAAATCTTTTGGTTCATTCAGCACTTCAGTGAGATGAGTTCTCCATATCCCCATGCAGTCTTGAGTATGTAGTTGCATTATTTTTTTTTTTAATTTTGCTTTACTTGCTTTCAAAAGGTTTTTTGATATGGTGAACAGCATCACTGAAGAAATAGGGAAGTCTACAGAGGAAGGAGAATGTGATGGAGACTCCCTGGAGGTATTTATTTATTTTAGCTTATTTTCAAAGCATCATTTCAACTATTTTGAGCTTCTAGTAGTTTGACTGAAGGGAGTAAATTACTCATCCCTTAACTGGAAGAAGTCAGACAAAAATACAGTTTACAAAATTTTGTCATCTAATGTTTATAAGTTAATGATTTGTCTTAATGCTCATTTGTAGGTTTTATAACCAACTTGTACTTCAGTTATCATACTCGCCTGAGGAAGTACTCAACCCAAGTTCTCAATAATTGCACTTTATTACAGAGTGATTCTTGCTATAGTTACTTTAGGGTGTAGTCACAGTCAGGCAATATTAGCATCTGTTTAAATTTGAAAGGTTGTTGTCTATTTCATGCATCACTGCAATTGTGTACACTTACGTTATTGGCAGGACATCTGCACAACAAACAAGGATGTAATTGTGGTAGGGGAAGGCTTGTGTGTGCTAGTTATGATACGTGTGGGCAAACATGGCAATGAACTGCAAAAGCAAATCAGATGATCATGTTGGTGCTGCTGGGAGTCAGTCATTCTTCCTTTAGCTCTCTAATGCACATTGAATCTTAGAATAATAGAATCACAGAATCATAGAATGGCCTGGGTTGAAAAGGATCAAAAGATCATTTAGTTTCAACCCTCCTGCTGTGGGCAGGGTTGCCAACCACCAGACCAGGCTGCCTAGAGCCACATCCAGCCTGGCCTTCAATGCATCCAGGGATGCCCTGCTCCTACTGTCACCCCTGTTAGCTGAGTTACAGCTTGCACGTGTATGCCATCACTTGTATTCTCACCTTGATTTTCTCTCTGATCATACACATTGTTGAGAAGCGAATAGAAGGCCATTAGGTGTAATGAAGCACCTGGTGTTTAGACAGCCTTTTAGGTGGCAGGAAACAGCAAAATATTTAGGACTGTGTACCAAAGTGCTAGATACAACCATAACTAACCAAAAAAGTCAGTATTGTATAATGAATCCAGCTCCCTGTCCCAGTTTTCACGTTGATGTTTTCATAATACATCTGAAGTTGGAGATGGGACAAACAGAAATCTCTAGAGAGGGTTGTGGAATAGTAAAATACCCCAAAATGAGAAACTGTGGGTACCTAATAGGTTTATTTTAGCAAGAAAAAAAGCAGAGGGTCACATGTTTACAGGGTGCAAGTATCTTTACAAGGAAAACTACTGAATGTTAATAGGCTCTTTAGTAAAGAAGAATGTAATGAAATAAAGAAATAAGTTAGAATTAGAGGCATGACTTCACCCTGAGAGTAATTAACTGTTTAAACATTACTAAAAGAAGGAGTTGGATTCTCTGTATCTCAGCATAAGCTCCTGGGCTGAGCATGGGAGCAATGAAGTGAAATTATGTCTGTGTTACACAAGAGGACAGATGAGATAATCTAATGACTATTTCTGGATTGTCCTTAAACTCTTTGAAATTGTAATTAGTTGAAACCGTGTAACGATGCACTGCAATCCTGACTAACCTTCATTGGCGCACTTTGCTGTCTGACCTGGCACTGGCCAGGTTGGTTTTGTTGGTTTTGGAAGATGTGGTCAGGTCAGGAGAGCGTCTAGGATAAATTGCGTCCTGCCTTGCTTTGTGTGTCTGTGGAAGCTGAAGTTCTCAGCTGGGTGCAGAGTGCCCTCTGTCGTCTTCTGTTGCCTTTTCATGGCCTGCCAGCAGAACTGCAGGTGCTATTAAAAGATGTAACTACACAGAACAGATAATTAGCTCAGCTTGTCACACTTACCTGGAATGGCTGTCTTAGAAGCCAAGGCTTTCTGTAAATTCAGTGGAGTGATATAAACATGTTGGTATGGTATCCAAGTTGCCATCGTGAAGTATTTTTCCACTCCTCTGTGGTCTACAGAAAGGAACTAGTATTCTAGATGCCTTTGTTGTCCATTGGTTAATTAAATCTCATCCCTCTGTTTCATTTAATTGAGGTGTTTGTTTTGTTTTCAGTATGACTATGAATATGATGAAAATGGCGAGCGAGTTGTCCTGGGGAAAGGAACTTACGGCATTGTGTATGCGGGACGAGATTTGAGCAATCAAGTCAGAATTGCTATTAAAGAAATCCCAGAGAGAGATAGCAGGTATAGTAACTGAGTCTCATTCCAAATCTTGTGCATTATGTGTTCTCATTAAGCAACTGAGTGAACCAGTTTGCTGATCAAAAAGTATCTCATCTACAGTGCTGCCAACAAATTGTGGTATGAAATGATATCCCCTACCTCTCTAAGTAGTCATATCTAAATTGTGGAGTGGTTTATGATTGCAACAACTGAGAATTTGTTTTCTGGTTCTGGAACGTGTGGTTTGTAACATTTTTTTCTTTCCAAAAGAAATGTTGTAAAACAGAACCATGTGAAATGGTTCTCTGAAATGGTTCAAATGCCATGTGAAAGCCCCATCTTCTTTATGTGTATGAGCATGTTCTTTTATAAGAACTTCTGACTTTCATAATTGGCAGAATTCTTTACAACTTTGATCGTGAACTGTTGATTGAATACATTTTCTTTTGCTGTTCGTGCACGTTTTGTTAGAAAGCCCCTCAACACTAGAATCAAACATGTAGAATGATCTTTTTGCCCACACTTTGTAACGCAGTGACTTTGTATGTATAATACCCCACCTCATTTATAAAAGTTACCATGTAAAGGCCAGATGTGTGATACCCATTGCACTTGCATATCTTGAAGTTTGTTGTGTGGCTTTTTGAATATATAATTTCTACAAATATTTTGAGAAGTCTAACCATTATTTTTTTCAAATAGAACTGACCTTATATTAAAAAAAACTGCAGTTAATTATTATTTTTTTGTACTCTGTGGTGATTATAACCACCAACGTCAAATATATTTAACAGATAATATTGTATTCATAGTACGTCAGAGTAAATGTGTTTCCCAGGACCTAAAATAGAACTAAACATCTGCATAAACTTTCTTCCTGAAGCTCAGTATGATATAAATTGTTTCATTTTCTTTCTAGGTACTCCCAGCCTCTGCATGAAGAAATAGCTCTGCATAAGCATCTCAAACACAAGAACATTGTGCAGTATTTGGGGTCTCTTAGCGAGAATGGTTTCATTAAGATATTCATGGAGCAGGTGCCTGGTGGTAAGTTGTGGAGGCTGGCTTGATACCTGGTTTGTTTGTAAGATACACCACATTTGCATGATATGTCCTTTAGTATTTCTTTCTTGAATTAATGAGGAAAAAAACTGTAAGGCTTTTCAAATCATTTGAATCCTCTTGATCAGGGTTTGGGTAGGACACACTACAGCTCAGATCATTGCTGTGGCAGGTGATAAGCAGCCATCCTAATAGGAAGACTGTAGTTATTCTTAGATATCTGAGTCCCCTTCAAGTATGGAACACAAGAGGACTGTTGGCTAGTGATTGTTGCTTCTGTTTGGTAAGGGAGAACTTATAGAATCATAGAATCATAGAATTACTCAGGTTGGAAGGGACCTCAAGGATCATCAAGTCCAACCGCAGCCTAACCATAGTACCCTAACTACCCTCTGCTAAATTATGTCCCTGAGATTATAGCAGCCAGACATAATAAAAACCTCTTTTACTAGGTTTGACTTTTTGAGAAGTTGTGGATTTTGTGTATGTAAAAAGGTGTGCATGTGAACACCAGCCCTTTTTTGCTGTTTCGTGACATACCTCATGAGCAACTTCTCCCCAGGCACGAGAGAGAGACGAGTGTGTTCATTACATGGTTTCCAGTCTGCCTGCTTGGGAGAGTGTGTATTTCTGTGCTGCAGCCAAGACCTGTGGAGATAATTACTCTCTTTTCAATTAGTGAGGCAGGTGGTGATGCAAGAAAGTATTTCTAGGAGAGGCCTTTGGTTATAGAAGAGGTACCTATGCTTGTTTTGGTATCGCTTGTTGTTGTTACTTTGTTTTTCCTTTGGGGAAAAAGGTAGGGTTTAATTTGATTTTACTCTCATTTTTTCCCTCTCCAAAATTATAGGCAGTCTTTCTGCTCTTCTACGATCAAAATGGGGACCATTAAAAAATAATGAGCAGACAATTGGCTTTTACACTAAGCAGATTCTCGAAGGATTAAAATACCTCCATGATAATCAAATAGTGCATCGAGACATAAAGGTGAGAATTTGCTGAGATTAAGCCTGGTGGTGTAACTATATAACCTATTTATTTGTTCTGTAATTTAAAAGCTTTTTCCTGAAAGCTATTCACTGTCACAGACCTTCTCTGCTATTCCACGGATTAGCTAAGTGAGCTGTTGTAATTCAAATCTGCACGAACACAGTGTTTCATTTTGTTTAGGAAAATCGGCAGAGCCACATCAAATGCGAGAAAGTGGATAGTTTTGCTTCTGTTTTCAGTGATATGATTGAGCTTATCAGAAATGACGATGACTGCAAGTGGGGATATCAGCAGCTTATTTTCCAAGGAGATTCCAGATTTTTTAAAGGTTTTTTTTGTTTGTTCGTTTTAAGATGTTTGTCATAGTACTATTTAACCGGATTCCTGTAGATGGAGAAGTTCACTTTGCAATGAAGTTTCTGATAATGGCATTACATAAGGCAGGATTGCAATTGATTACTCATTCATCATATGCTAAAGAGCCTGAAGAAGTAATTGTTGCTCACAAAAGAATGCATTCTAGAAATAGGTGATGCAAGAAGTCTTGAGATGAATAGAAAAAAATAATTACTCTGAATATTTTGTTCCTCAGGGTGATAATGTGCTTATCAACACTTACAGTGGAGTGTTAAAAATTTCAGACTTTGGAACTTCAAAGAGACTTGCGGGAATCAACCCTTGTACTGAAACTTTCACTGGTATGTTCCCAGAAGAGATTCTTTCCTCACTTCAACTGTGAGCATAGGGTCAGATTCCATAGGCACTTAACTTTCATTGACTTAAGATCAATATGAAAGGTCACTGCAAGAATATGCTCATTTAGGTATACTTAATCGGGAGCCATGCACTGTTCAGAGAGAAAAGTTCAGTTTTAGACACAGAATTCCTCTATAACAGAAGAGCACTGTCTTTCCTATGGCATATTTGAGTCCCCTTCTGTGCACATGGCTTCTTCTGATGACCTAGGGCTAACATTTTTTTCCTTCTATTGCTGGTTTGGGTATCCTGGCATCTAGTACAAGGCCTGTCATTAACTTAATCCTCTTTCTGCTTGATAATTCAATTTGGATTTACTGTAGTGCCACTGCAGGATTTAAATGGTTGCTCCAGATGAAAAATGATCATTATTTTAATTCTTTTCCTTGTTAAATTTCTGTTCTAAATGGAACAGAATGTAGAATGCTGTCAGGATGATTCCCTTCAGAAAAGTGTTCATAATGCATGCTCAATTCCCTACTACTCAATTCTGAATAATCTTCCTTATTTTACTGTTAATATACATATATAACAGAGTGTGTGTGTGTGTGTGTGTATATATATGTATATATATGTGTGTGTGTATATATATGTATTTATGTGTAATCCATGGATTATTGAAACCTCTGATAATCTTTGTGAACATTAAAAAGAGATATTGTTAGATCAGTACATGATACCAGATGCTTTTAGCACAAGTAATATTTTGAACAGTATTTTAAGTTTCTTGTTGAATGCATCTGGAAACTTTTAATTCTTCTTTTGAATAATAGAGTACTTTTGTTAACTCTCCTGATATCATTCACTGCCCTCTTATTTTGCTTGTCTTATGTAGATACTTGTATTTTTCATGCATCTAAATAACAAAGGGTGTGTTTTGAACAGGTACCCTTCAGTATATGGCACCAGAAATAATTGACAAAGGGCCTCGTGGTTATGGGAAGGCTGCGGACATCTGGTCTTTGGGATGCACTATCATTGAGATGGCCACAGGGAAACCCCCGTTTTATGAACTGGGAGAACCACAAGCAGCTATGTTTAAGGTCAGACATCTTCCTTGTACATCACACGCTGGTTTTTATAAACACAGGAAATCTTGTGACTGTTTGGAAAGGCCGGAATTGGAAGGAAAAGAAGATAAAGGAAATACTTGGGTAATGAGGATGCTAAGAAGAATGAGCTGATTCATCTGAGAGCAAGTGCTGGGTAGTTTTGAAGACAGTAATGGAGCAGTAACAGCTATTCACAGGAAGAAAAAAAAAAGGGCTGAGAAAAGCAGTTCCAAGTTCCCTGCTTTGCAAAAGCTTCTCTTGGGAATTGTATTTTTTTTTTATGTAACTGAATAATCATATAGTTTTGTTCCTTGAATTAATCAAGTACTTAAGCAAAGATAATATCAAAACTCAGTATACCACTTTTACTATCTAAAAACATTTTGATCATGAAATCATAGAATGGTTTGGATTGGAAGGGATCTTTAAGATCACCTAGTTCCAACCCCTGCTAGGGGGTAGGGACACCTCTCTCTAGACAAGATTGCTCAAAGCCTCATCCAGCCTGACCTTGAATGCTTCCTGGGAAAGCATCTACAACTTCACTGGGCAACCTTCTCATCACCCTCATGATGTTATTTAGTATTAGAGAAAATAATAGCGCAAGCCATTGTTGTTTTTTTATTTTCTCTCCCTTTATTTATGGTAGGTGGGAATGTTTAAAATCCACCCAGAGATTCCTGAGTCCATGTCTGCAGAAGCCAAGTCATTCATACTGCGTTGCTTTGAACCAGATCCTGACAAACGAGCTTTTGCTCATGAGCTCCTTGTAGATGAATTCTTGAAGGTTTCAAGCAAAAAAAGAAAATCTCCATCGAAACTCTCAGGTAAAGAGTTTCTATCTCATAAATTCTATTGTTCCCTAAAACTGGTGTTTCAGTCTTTAAGATGAAGGTGGAAGATCTCCATCCCAGGTGAATGTTCAATTGTAACCTTTTGTTCCAGCTGAAGAAAGACTGTTACAGCAGAATTTCCTAGTGTGTTGTGAGAGGTGATTTATATAAATATTTCTAATAAGGCTTAAGAATAAAATTGGAATAGTTTCATTTGAAAGGGACCTACATAGATCATGTCCAGCTGTTAAACTACTTGGAGACTGACATGAAGCATGTCATTAAGAGTCATCTTGATAATGCTCTTTAAATGCTGATAGGCATGGGGTGTCAACTCCTCCGTCCTCTCTAGGAAGCCTGTTCCAATGTCTAACTACCTCATTGGTAAAGAACCTTTTGCTAATGTCTAGTCTGAGTCTCCCATGATGCAACTTTGAGCCATTGCCACATATCTTGTCACTTGATACCAGGAAGGAGAGATGAGCAGTTCCCTCTTCACTACACCTAAACGTTTTTGTCTGTTTGTTTATTTAATACAAATCTGTGTATGTTTTCATTCAAAGAATGTTTCCAGAGAGTGCATCTTATATAATGTTATAGCATGATACTGAGCCTCAGGAGTGTTCTACGTGAGCAAAATTCTTTGTCCATAGCAATCTGCACTATTTTTTTTCTACACTCATTCCCTGCAGTGTTCTAAATTATGAAATGTAACTAGGAGCTTTGAGAATTTGAATTCTGTATTTTATGTTTGCACATATGAAAAATATTCTCTATATAATTTAAGCATGATGCCAAAAAGAAGAAAAAATACCATGTAAAGGAGATGGTATTGGATGAGGACTTTTCACATGCTTGGTTTGTTGTTTTTTTGGATTCAAAATCATTTTAAATGGCAATAAATCATACTTCTAAAGTAAGAATTGCAGGTAGGAACGTCCAGCTAGTTCATAAAAATTAGAAGTGAGTGCTTTTTTTCTGTGTTATTTTGGTATGTATAACCTTTTTTCTTTGCCTTTCTCCCACAGTTCTTTCAGCTAACACAAATGGTGAGTTTTAACATACTTTCTCAATCAAAGCCTAAATATATAGATACTGTAGTTATCACTCATTCTGGTATAATTTGTGACACAAAATCCTTGCAAAGAGAGGTGGGCACAGTTATGAAAATAAGTGACCCTTTTCTGTTAGGAAACTTTAATTCACTGTGCAAATTAATAACCCCGTCTGTGATGCTGCCTTGGCTGAATTGTCTAGGCAGGTGGCTGATGTGGGCTTGAAGAACAGGGTTGTTATAGGACCCCTTAGTGGAAATCTGAACAGGAAACAAAAGGGCTGTTTTGTTGTAGTAGAGCCAAGGTTTGTGGAGAAGAATGTGTAGAATTTAAATTACTGGAATGTGGGTATGTGGCTTAACCTATAGAAACGCTTTGTTACTGATCAGAGCACATACTAATGATATGTGATGGACGTTCACTCCAATGTCAATGTTCTGAAAATGAGCTTGCAAAAAAGAGCCCAGTGTTTCCATATCTCAATAACATTTTCAATAAAAATGTAGCTGAAGATAATTCTATTCCAGAGGAACAAGCTTTAGAAGTCTTCTGCTAGTGTTTTTTGTTTATTTGTTTTAATATTTTATATTGGTGTGGGGGATGGCATTCAGAATTTCTGTTTTTCTGAAAGAATAACCTTCTTTGCTTCAGGACTGTGTTGGTACTGTCAAATTTCAATTTCTAAATATCCTTTAATAGAGTACCTTCGAAGTATATCCTTACCTGTTCCTGTTCTGGTGGAAGATACGAGTAGCAGCAGTGAATATGGTTCTGTCTCACCTGATACAGAGTTAAAAATTGATCCATTCTCTTTCAAAACAAGAGCAAAATCCTGTGGAGAAAAAGATGGGAAGGGAATCCGGTCCCTTTTTCTGAGGTAAAGTACTGCTATCCAGCACTAATTTTACATAGTAGATTAGGAACTACTGCATTGTGATTGCATTTTATAAAGTTTGTTTTCACCGAGTGCCTTTTCTTCAGCATCCCAGATGAAAATTTTGAGGATCACAGTGCACCTCCTTCACCTGAAGAGAAAGATTCTGGATTTTTCCTGCTGAAGAAGGATAGTGAGAGGAGAGCCACCCTTCACAGGATATTGACTGAGGACCAAGAGAAGGTGGTGAGGAACTTGATGGAAGCTTTGGCTCAGGTAAAGTAATTTCAAAAGGTAGAAAAAAAAAATGGAGTTTGAAGACTACAATTACCTGAAAATTTCAAATCTATGCATAATAATAAAAAAAAACCACTTGATTAAACTAGAAAGCATATACAATGTAAGCTTTCAGTTTATTGCTTTATTGAAGCTAATAAAAACAGGCTCTGATGTTATGTTTATCCTACATTGGATATGCCTTTTCTGCTGCTCATAAATCTGATTTAAACACCTGGATACTAGTTTTTGTAGAGTTCCATCTTCTAGTTGTTGAGTTTGATGGAGAAAGAGTTAGATCTTTTGGTCTGCTCTGGTCTGAGGTTACTGTGTAGAAAAGAGTAGAGTTATTGATACACCATTGTCTTCCAGCCAAGAGCCATAAAAGGAGAAAGATAGAATTAGTTAAAAAATAAACTGCCTCTTCCTCACAGTGGTTGGAGCCACATACGGAGAGGAGGGAGGATGGAGTAGAGTAGTGGGAGATACAGCAAAATAATTGCAGAATGACCTTTTGGTGCTGCTCTGTTGCAATGATTCATTATGATGTATCAGTTCAGGATGACACCAAATAAATTACAGGTCATCACCACACTGTTAGATGTTGCAACACAGAAATTGGATGACAGTTTTTGTTCTTTTTGTAATGTGTGTGTTAGTAGTTAATTGACTCACTTCATTTTCAAGACTGTGTATTGCTAGTCTAAAACTTGTTTGTGTAAAATGTGGCAAGTCATCTTTTAAAGATAGCACTGCTAGAGAAACTAATGCAAACTATTATGATTCTTACGTGTGTAGCACAGCTAATGTAATTGGGAATTGTTACTATATGGAAAAAGAAGCTTCTAACTCATGGGGGAAAGTGAAGGTAGGGGAAATCACAGCAGTTGTCCTGAAAACTATATGCTATACAAAGTGTTAAAAGGCAATAAGAGAGATGTTAGTGATCCATGCTATGCAGGATAGCTGCTGTAACAACACAGTTGTTAGCACACATATGAAAGTAATAATCAGAGAAACTGTGAGAAGCTGAAACAACCACAAAATCCAAAGAAGATGCTTATTTCATGTATCTTCTCCTGTAGTTCCCACCAAACACTGATAGGAGAATAGCAGTGTTCCTCAGGAGGAGCTGAAACACCCCAAGATAGGAGCCAGGGAATGTGGAGTTGTAGTGTCAGAGTTCAAAGCCCAGCTGGGTGGGACTATCAGCACTTCAGAAGGATGAGGAACTTTGACTCCCAAACACACTTTTCTATCACAGTTTGTGCCTTGTCAAAGATCAGGAAACTTACTCACACCACCAGAAAGCAGTGCTAACTGCAGTTAAGGGATAGCTGATCTGGATTCCTGTTAAACCTTGCTTTAAAAGCAAGAAAGTACCAGTAGATGGAAGCCTGACCTGCTTGTTAGGCCTCATCAGGATTTAGGCTTTGATAGTACTTCTCCCTTCATGAGAATTTTTTGTAAGAATAATTTCAACAAAGCAGTCACTGTAGGTGAGGGCTGGGGCAGGAGAATGACCCTCCCCTAAGTAAATCTCTGTTTCTTGTTAGGGAGCCGTACTGGTTACCATGTCCCCAAGGTGCCGTTGATGGACTTGGAACCTTCTAGTTCAAGGGCTGCGGTGTGTTCTGTGTCCACCTATCTACCCTAATGGCTCTTAATTATTTCCAGGAAAAGGAGACCAACTACTGCGGGACAGAGGGAGGAGTCCGTTTCAGTATAGACAGTAGTCAGGTGAATTTTCCAAATCAAAGCAAATCAAAATCAGAAGGTAGAATTTTTCTCAGAAATGGGGTGCTGTAGTCAGCGAGATGCTTAATTGCCATAGAGCTTTTTTGTTTTTGCCTTCCCCCACCAGCCAAATGATCTTGGTTTCATCCAGATCAGAATTAATTAACAATCAAAGACTAGTTAATAAGTTAGGCAAACAGAGTTCTTGACATAGCCAGCTGTAACATTCATGGCATAAAACTGACAAACATAAGGGAACCAAACACAGAATGTCCTTCTGTTATAGAAATCAGTGTTAGAAATCTTTAGTCTCTATAATTTCCTTTAGAAAAGGTGTTTAATGCTGCAGGCTGAGCAAGTACTGAGGTTTTCTATCTCTGACTTAATTTTAAGGTTTGGAAATGAAATTTATATTCTATATTATATTGGAGAGTAAATAAAATCTTCTGCTTCCTAGTTATTCACGGTCTTTATTCTGATGAATACTTCTGAGCTTTTTTGCTTTTTGTAGCTTATGCAAAAACGCAGAAACTTTCAGTGGTAGGCACTAAAATTTGTGATAGAGAAGGGAGAGATTTGTAGATTTGCTTTAATAAACAGGTAAGTGTGAAAGTTCTGTACAAGAGGAAATTATGTGGGAAGAAATCCGTATTTTTCCAAACCTGCTCTGTAACCATGACTAACTCCTTTTTAAAATGCAACTGTGGGATTTTGCATGTTGTCTTTCGGAGGCATTCTGAAAAGTAAATGGTTGGTTTTTTGTTTGGTTGTTTTTTAATTGCAATTCAGAGAGTAGTTTTTGTTATTTAGTGCACATTATATTCATTCATGTCTCTTTCTAATACTACAGTCACACATATGTAGTATGCACATATACTTCAGCAACTACTGTAAAATAAAGTCAGCTACTTTCTGGGCAGTAATATGCATTAGCTACTGTAATCTGACCCACAGTTGCACCTTTGCCTTAACTGTAACATAAATTTCCAAAAATCATATTGCCAACTGACATTACTGGCTGAAGGCCCTCTGGGTGTACATTTCAGAAGGTGGTTATCGAAACTATTTCTTTTCCTCTCTATTCTTTTTCCAGGGAGCCGAAGAGCCCAAGCTAAAATGGGAACATATTACAACGCTTGTTTCCAGCCTCAGAGAGTTTGTACGGTCCACTGATCGTAAAATTATTGCAACCACTCTTTCAAAACTGAAACTGGAGTTAGACTTTGACAGCCATGGTATCAGTCAAGTGCAACTTGTGCTGTTTGGTTTTCAAGATGCTGTAAGTTGTCATCTGTACTAAATATTTTGCATGGGAAAACTGCAAAAATCTAGAAAACAGAAGTAACTGAAACTTTGTGAGCTTCCCTCCAGAATTTCTGAAACAGTAATATGTGAGAACTTTGATTTTGTAATAACAAGAAAAACAACCCACAGCCATGATTGGGTTTGCTTGCCATGTGACTGTTGGCAGGATGCAAATCCTGAACGTAGCTGTTGAGTTTTTGTTGATTAAAAGATCTTCATCCGGCACAGTTGCAGAAGCTTTATCACAATACCAAAGCAGAAAAACCTTTTCAAAAAATCTCATTTTATAGGAATTTCTGGTAAATAAGATCAACGCTGACTGTCAAACATGCCTTGTGTAAATAAGATCTCTTGAACTTGGCTTCCTTTATAAACTAATGCATTAAGTACTTCCATGGCCTGACATAATATTGTATCTGAATTATAAATTTGATCTGAATTCTGACTCTAGAATTTTTGATTAGCATCAGAATTAGCTGCTAACCAAAGTTAGAAGCTTTTCTTATCAATCTATAATAAATAGAATAAGAAGGAGGAAAAAGAGGCTTCCTTTGTGACAGCAATTAATTCAAAGTTTGTGATTTCCAACAGCGAGCAGCAACCAAACAGGCATATAAATACCATTTAAAAAGCTAGTGTACCAAAAGCAAATTGGTTTTGTTTGTTTTCCAGCTATGTATTTAAATGTTAGTTCACAAACAATTATGCTTAAAGCTTAAGATGAATAATTTACATGGGAGGAAACAGCTGTGCTGGGCGTCCCTGTGCAGGCTGAAGTTCTGAAGTGAAAAGTGAAATGACAGCCCAAGTAGGCACTTGAGGTGGATCATTCTTGTCAGCATTTTGACCTTGTGTACTTTGAGAAAGAACAGAGATGTCAGGAAAGATTGTACAGCATTTAAACTGTTTGTTGCATACACCGTACTGACAAAGAAGTAGACTGCCTACCAGAAAAAGCTAATATGTGAAATGAATCTGTATAAGAGAGCTTTCCTCAGAGGAAAGAAGTCTTTGCTCTGGATATTCTTCAGCTCTCTGCTCTCTTTAGCTTCAAATCACTTCTGTTTGGACAGCTGGAGGAAATAAACATGTACAAATACCAGAAAACCAATTGATGGGGGGAAAGAGTCCAAATATCTGTGTTGGGTTTCTGACAGATGTTGTTGGGCATCAGCTGTTTTGTGACAACAGGCAGTTTGTGCTCTTTTCTATAAATATTTAATCTTCTTCTGTTACCTTCATTGTTGTAAGTTGCTATTTTTAAGTTACACGTTTCTCTCCCCCTACTGTTATTTAGCCAAGAGAACTACAGAAAGGTCAAAGAAAAAAAGATTGCTGTCTAATTAGCCAGCCTTAATTTTTTGACATGTTAAATTTCTGTACTAGAACTCTGAAATCCAGATGTGTGCCCATCTCAGGTACTGCACAGGCGGAGCTATTGCTAGAAGTGAGGGAGAGCATTTCCCTTGTTCTCAGGACTTTCAGCTTTGTAACCTGGAATTGCCCTGTTAGTCTAAGATGTCCTCATCAGAGCAACCGTGAAGAAAAGTAGTTTTGTGCTACAGTGTGAAAAGCTAGAAGACGTTCCTGTGTTGCTTTGTTGTTGTTGTTCTTGACAAAAACGCATTATGCTTCTTCAGTAGTTGGATAGGCTTAGCTGAAGGCACTGGTGTGGGTAGGAGTTGCAGTGCCTCTGCGGGCCGTAGGCCGGCCGGGGTGGGGAGGTGGGGGGGAGCTGTGGGCAGCACAGGGCCCTTCTGCGCAGTGTCCAACTGCCATCTTGTGGCCGCTGGGGGCAGAACTGAGGAAGCCGAGGTGCTGCGGTGGACTCTCCCTAGCTGGCAGATGAGCCTTCAGCCAGCTGCTGGGTGAGAGAAAACTTGTGGGTTGAGATGGCGACTGTTTAAGCAAAGGAGGTGGAGGGTCCACATAGTGCAAAAGCAGTTGCTACCCACCAGCTCATCCCTAAGCAATCGCTCCTTTGGAAATAGTGCCTTCGATTTTCTTGCCGAGCATGACACTGTGATAGGGAATATCCATTTGGCTGGTTGACTCAGCTGTCCTGGCTGTGTCGTCTCCCAGCTTCTTGTGCACCCCTAACCTACTCACTGGCGGGGCAACACAAGAAATGGAACAGACCTTGATGCTCTGCACGCCCTGCTCAGTTATAAATAAACATATACATATCAGCCCTGGTTTTGGCACCAGGCCAAAACACAGCGCCTTGCTGGCTGCTATGGAGAAAATGAATTCTACGCCACCCAACCTGGTACAGGCATCTACGTCAATCCCTGCCTTGCTGAGCACTGTTGCTTTAGGACAGCAATAATACAGTTAAGAACACTTTATTGCCTTCCAAACATGTGTAAAAGTTTTTGCGAGTGCAACTGTCTCATTGTATGAAGTTAACAGGAGAAGGAAAGAGGTAATGGGGTCAAAATGCATCAAAATGAAGTCCTCTGACTGTCTAAACTAATGCTAATTAACTACTTTCTGAATCAAGAGAGAGCAGCATTACCTAAATTCTCTGATACTTCCTATGATTATTCTTTAAAATAGTGAAGTACTGCTCAGAGCAAGCAGAGAAAAACCATACCAAGAAGAGCAACAAGGTGTAATATAATAATATGGTCCTTGGTATTTGTCTTGGGACTTGCATTTTTTTTCAGTCAGTCTGTGACTGTGAAGGTTAAATAAGCTTCAGTATCAGCCATGTGAAAGTACCTAACACAGGAACTGGTACTTCATTTAGAAAAAAACTACAAAATACTGTCTGACGTATGGTATTGCCAACTTCTACTGCTTTGTTAGCAGTTTCTTCATTCACTGTCAACGGGAAATGGTTTATTGACGAGCATCAGTTGTTTTGATGCAACATTTATAAGTTCAAACATTTTACACAGTTCTGACATATAGTGTTATTAATTTGTGGAGGATATGATGGCTGACTTGGGTTCTGTATTGCCAGGTCAATAAAGTTCTCCGAAATCATAACATCAAGCCACATTGGATGTTTGCATTGGACAACATAATTAGAAAAGCTGTGCAGACAGCTATTACTATTCTGGTCCCAGGTAAGTTAGTTCATACTACTCAGCAAATATTTGTTACCTGCTCTCTTAAAACGTGCTTTAGAGCTGTGATTATAGTGCTTCACTTAAGATTTTGAAACTAGCAGAGACCTTTTTCCCCTTCACTGTCTGTTTTGCAACTCTAACACTGATAAGTGTGTTGCCCATGTTACTTTAGAAAGCACTTTCTAAGATGTGTAATGTAAACAATTCTGCAACCCAGTGAGCATTAGCAGGCAAAGGTGCTCTGAGGCTGCCTTTTTTGAGGTGCATAATGCTGCTCTTGCAATCCGAAGGATGGACAGATTGCCCAGCATGTGCTGATTTTTGGAAAATGTATATTTGCACTTGCTGATGGTTGCTTTACAATGGCAAAATGAACCTGCATTCCGAGTAGTGTGATGTTTAAAAAAAGTGAAACAAATACAGACATATTTCCCTAATATAAAAACATCTGGGGAGCTGCTGTGTGATAAATCTACTTTGTTTTATTTAAGGTACGGGCAGCTGTTGGCCTTAGTATGTTTGACTCGAAAGCAAGTGGCATTGAAATTAAGAGGTTAATTGGATTGAGGCATGAATGTCCCTTTTGAAAAGAAGTTTACTTGTAGATTCTTGAGCATAAAGGAAAAAAAACTTAGCAAATAAACCCCCAAAAGTATGTTTTGAAGTGGAGGCTAAAGGGAGCGCTCAGCCATAAGGAGCCACAATTGAAGGAAGGAAGGAAGGTTTACATAAAATGACAGATTAACAGATGTTGATGCAATAACAGATTTTGTAGGAATATAAGATCTTGTGTATGTATCTTGCATACCTGGTAAGTTCTGGTAGGAAGTTTAAACAGGGAATAACAGAAAACAGTGTATTCTTACAGCTTTGTGCCCATGATTTTGTGAGTGTATATCACTGCAAAGTAGGCGGTGTTCACTCTGACAAGTAGAAGGGAAGTGTACCACTTTAACTGTTGGGAAAGGGATCTGTTTGTTATTTTCTCTCTGTATGTTTGGATACAGTTTTTTGCAAGCATGATATTCTTTTAATGAGAAGAATGCTAGATATCTCAGATATTTAGACCTCTAGATATCCAAATCTCTTAAGTTCTCAATCTTGTGTTCAGCTGCAATTATCATTTACAAGGCATGCAGTTGTACTTCTTGATAGCTGTAGCCTAAATCTAATGCAGAAGTGGTGTTAATGCTGCTTTAATCAGAATTTAGTAGGTATTAATAGGAAGTGGTATTAGTATGATAGCTGTGTCCTCAACTACTGGAAGCAGTAGCAGTCATTCACAATAAATAAATAAGAGTAGTAGTTGGTAATTCAGCAAGCCCTCAGTCAATCCTGGTGCTAGAAGGCAGATAGCATTCATACTGCAAGTTCTGACCGAGTGCAGTACTGTTTGTTCTGTGTGACCTTATATAGGGTGAACGGTAAGATTTCTGTGCAGTTTGATATTAGATGCTAGCCAAATTTGAAATCTTATTAAGCTAGGTTTCTATTTCTTAAGGATTTTGAACATTCTGTAGGCTGAATCAGAACGTGCTAAGCTGTTACTCTACAGTCTGAGTGGTCTTAAACCCCTACATGATATCATCTGTTCTCTTGCTCCAGAAATTTCCAGTCTGGTTTAACCAGAGCTGTAGAATAATCACTAAATAGTTTTTTGTGTTTTTTTTTTTCCTTATTTTAATTTTTCTAATAGAATTGAGACCACATTTTAGTCTTGCATCTGAAAGTGATGCAGCAGATCAAGATGACATAGAAGTTGAAGAAGATCAAGATGAGCAGCCTCAGAATCAAACTATCCAACAGCCCTGCATTGTCATGGAAGATGCAGTAGCTACCTCAGGTGTGAGCACACTCAGCTCTACAGTATCCCATGACTCACAGGCTGCTCAGAGAACACTGAGTGTCCAGCTGGGCAGGCTAAAATTAGAGACTAATAGGTAAGTCTGGGCGTCGGGACACACAAGCCTTCTTGTGACTCTGTATGTTGGTTTGTATTTTTAAATATACATGCTAGAGTAGTGCTGACAGTGTCAAGATAAGTTGCATTACTATAGAATTTTTTAAATGATAGTCATTGTATAGTTATGACTGATTACATATATTAGTTTTATTCGTTTCAGTACAATAAGGACACAAGTTAAGGTCGGTCTTGGTTTCAGGCACCCTTTCAAGGAAGATCTGAGAATGTTTATCTTGCTGCCAAGTTTCTGCTTTTTCTCTCCTTCATATACTGTATATAGCTGATGAATGGTGTTATGTTCTGTTTCCATTAAGGTAGAACACACTGTTCTTTGCTGTAGTTATTCCCAGGGAACAAACAAAAGCGAGTCGACAGCCACACATGAACTGACAAAGGAAACTTCTAGAGCTGTTTTGTGTGCAGAATTCACTGCAGCAGGATCTGTGTTTACAAGCAAGCATTAGACTTTATTCTATTTTAAACATGCTATGGATCAGAAGTGGAAAAATGTGTGCATTTTTTAAATAAGAAGTGATCCAGAAACATGTATTTTGGATTTCTTCTTCAGAATGTTTATGCATTCTACTTTTACTAAGATACTATTTTCTTAACTAAAACCACAGATCTCTGACTCCCATTATTTTATTCAAACAATTTTTCTTATATAATCTTGTTTCCTTTTCATTAACATGTACCAAAT
>PPHD01012243.1:7750-18176 GCA_002909625.1 Bambusicola thoracicus | reverse complement strand
TGGTTCTGTGGTCTGTCCACGGTGAGTTTGAGATGGATCGTTTCTTGTTCGCAATCTATAGCACACAGCAGCTCCTTACAGGTTGCACCCCAGAACTGCTCAGCTGCCAGGGATGCCTTGGCTGGAGAACTCCTTGCTCGCTGCTACCATTTCACACACGCTGTTTGACTTGCTCTGCATGCTTGTTTATTCTGAGAGCTTTCATCCCAATGATGCTGAGAGGTGACCTGATGGCAAACAAGAGGCACTGGTTGGGAGCTGGTGGAGTCATGCCACAGGAATCACTGCCTGTGCACTGGAGCTGCTCAGAGCTGGGCTAGCAGCACCCAACAGCCTCAGCCAGAGCCAAATGACTGCTTTCCCGTCTGTGCTACACAGAATACCCATCTTCTCTTTCACTCATTTACCCCATTTGTTGGTGTTTGTGGTAAAACAAAAAATCCCAACAAAGGGATGTTACTGGAGATGTTAGCGGCCTTTCTTTCTGCGCATGCCAGGGCAAATCTTACATTTGATCTTGCTCATTCTAGAGATGCTTGGTGCTTATTTTGACAGCAAGGGCAAGCTTGGTGATTTGAATGAAGCAAACAAAAAGGAACATGAAAGACAGTACTGTTCATTTCCATTCTGAAGATGCTGTTGGAGAAGAGAAGCTGCTTGTGCAGATACTACAAAACTTAGTGTTGATGTTAGAAGCAGGACATAGAATAAAATTCTCCACACAGTGGACACAAGAAGGCAGAATAAGACATCCTCTTGCTCCATTTTATCTTTAAATACCTTAGGAGATCTTCATCTACCCTCTCTATTGCAGGAGTATCGTTTGGGTGCAGTCTGACTCATGTCCTTCCAGACTCCCCTCTTTATTCCATCCTCCTGAGCAGCTTCAGGCCAGCTGCCAGATGGGACACTCTGAAGTTCCATCTGAGTCACAGACTCCTATTGCAGGTGATGTGCTTTATCAGCTGCACAACCTTTCCATCTACTCACTGGAAAGCACAAATCTCGGTAAACACCACGTGGCACTCCATGAAGGGCTATGTTGTATTTCTGTGCTGTGAGGAACATCATCACGTTATGTATGAGGCATAGCTGAGCCCTCCCTCCAGGTGACAAAGATGTGGCCCATTGAATTTGTACTGTTCCTTTTAATCCATGTGCCAGAGGGAGATATTCATTCTTGCACCAGATGTGCTCTGCTTCTGAATTGCCATTCTGGGCATTTAGTGGGGAGGCAAAATGACAGGCTAAGCACCAGCATCGCTAATACCTCAAACAAATGTTTTTCCGATTAATTAAAATAAATTGGCATAATAAGAAACACAGTGTGCGTCCTCAAAAGTGCAAAGTTGTTTTCTAATGCAGCGAGTGCTTTAATTATCTCTGTTTGTGCTCGAAAGCAAATGTGTGTTGGTTTTTTTTTTTTCTTAGAAATCAGAATTGCTCGATTCCCATTGCTGTTTAAAAGGCAGCGATGTGAAAGGGAGTTGTCCATAACTATGAAGTCTATTTTCCCCTATGCATACAAGCTGTTCCCTTCAGCCTCCCTTAGGAGTGACCTAAGCATGGCTCTAGGTAAAGAACTTTAATCTCTGTTTGAACAGAGCCACTCTCTTGGTTGGCATTATTTAATTATTTGAACATAATAAGCTTCCGTAGCTCATCAACAGCACACTGAAAGACAAAGAGCTGTGATAGCAGAAGTGAGCAGGCTTTCCTCCCTCCACGTAGAACCTAAGAAGGAAATGAAAAGGCCCACTGCAGTTGTCAAGTCACAGATCAGTAGGAATGGGAACAATCATATTGTTATAACAGTAGTTATTGGCCAATTCCTTACGCAAAATATGATATTAACAGAAAAGTCCAGTTCTTATTATTGCTAGATTTCAGACTGGGATGAAGATCAGTTTGTTGATTGGGTTTTTTGTCCTTATAGTTCAGTAAATTGCATGCTACCACCTTCACCGTAAGCAGCACTGGTTATAGAGTTTCATCAATTTGCAAGCACTAATAAATGAGCAATGGATTGCCTTCTTTAATTGAACTAGATCCATCTTTGAGGGTGAAACCTCTTAGGAGTGCTTGGTGATCTTGCTGGAATTGGCGCTGGTGCTTCCCAAACTCTCAGCTTGCTGTGCTAGGCAGCGCCAAGACAACACTTTGGTTTAACACAAAACCAAAACCTGAACTACTTCTTTGAGCTTCCAGAAAAATCCCACATCAGCTTTGTAGTGCATGGGTATCTAGTTAGTTGCATTCTGATTTCACAGTCTCATTTAATGGTTTGAGTTGGAAAGGACCCTTAAAGGCCATCTGGTCCAAATCCCTGCAATGCACAGGGAGACCTACAGCTAGATCAGGTGCTCAAAGCCCACCGAGCCTGACCTTGGATGTCTCCAGGGATGGGGAACCACCACCTCTCTGGGCAACCTGTGTCAGTGCCCCACCACCCCTATTGTAAAATATTTCTTCCTTATATCCAGTCTAAATCTTCCCTGTCATCCCCAACACCACCTTCTATGTCTTTGCAATTGGTTGAGTAGCCTTTAAAAATAAAACACCGTTTGAAGCTTTTGGTTTATTGATCAGGGTAGTGAAACATAATGACCTGGGCTACCTGGGAGATCAGACTAGAAGATGGACAGTCCTCTTTTTATCGGAAGACCTACAGATCTATGCAGTTTTTTGGCAACGTGTTTCACCACTCAAATGTGAGCTGTGTGTCTCTGGATGTGCTGCAGAGCAGGGTGGGGAGGAGCAGCTCATTCATCGTCTGCTCTACCAGATACAAAGCAATGTTACCTTGTTAGCTGATGAGCACCTGGCCACTGTGTTCCAGTCATTGCCTTTGGCATGGACTGAAAAATCTTTCTCCCATCCTTCAGCTAGCTTGCCCTTAAAATCCTCGCAGGCTTGCCCTAGAAGTCAGTGGTTGTACTGTGTATTGAGAGAGCTAATGCCAAAATAGGAAAGTTTCTGCTGTATAGAATAAAATCTTACTAATGTTCCTGATTATGCATCCCAGCTGTCCTTATTTTGCAAGTCCAATGATTTGAGTTTTCATGAAAATGTTTGTTTATCGTTTTTTTTTTTCCCCCTGCTCATACACACACCAGGAATTCTCTTTGTATCGTAGCTCAGCTTTTATTTCCAGCAAAATAAAAGAAAACAAACCACAGCTAATTGGCTCTTTGTTCTCAATTTTTTGACAAGTGACAAACACTGAGATCAGATTGTAGTGCATATCCTGCAGCGGTCATATGGAGCCTGAGTTAGTGAATCTCACATCCACCATAATAGGCTCCCACTTATCTTCACGCTGGCTGTGTTTGGGGTGTTTGCATTTATGTGTGCAATGCCCTGAATGCTTCCACTTCAAGGGGCAAACTGTCACCCACCAACAGTATGTGGGAAATATCATGCAGTGCTTAGACGTAGGTCCTATTCTGTGATTTGTTTGGCTGGATTTGATTGCTCTTGTAGCAAATGAAGCGTTTGAAGCATGTTGCTAGGAATTAATGAGGATCTAGGCAGTGCTCCTTAGGCTGAACTCTGCCCAGGATACCCACCATAAAGCCACCTGTGTACGTATGTGTGTGGCTATGTCAGAAGCTGCCCTAGCACTGTCCAGGAGGGGCTGCTGTAACTCCCATTTAAGTCATAAGTAAGATTCCTATTTTCTTCCTTGAGAATGGACAAGGTGCAAAATCTGGATGATTAGAGGAAGAAGAGACTTCCCTCGATGATTTATCACAGTTACTATTTTGTTTTTGTCTCTGTTCATCCATACTTGGTAAAAGTCAATGAGCATTTCACTGCTGGGGGAAGCACTGCATCTGATAGACTGTGTGATGAAGAACTTATTCGTTACTTTCTGTTTTCACTCTTCTTTGTGTAGGACAACATGTTCAAGTCATGTTGTTCAAGGGCTGGAAACTGCCCACCCTACCACATTATCTACTTTATTATTGGTTAACGTTTGCTGTAAGTGATCTTCAGCAGCAGCAACACAGTTGTTCCAAGACGGCATGATTTCATCTTTCTGATTTACAGGAGCCCTGTATTCTGCCAATGAGCAGTTCACGTAACCCTGTGAATGAACAAGAGAGGCAGGATCACCTCCCTCTCCCTGTTGGCCATGCTTCTTTTGATGCAGCACAGCATAGGGTTGGCTTTCTGGGCTGTGAGGGCATAGTGCAGGCTCATGCCCAGCTGCCATCCACCAGTGCCCCCAGGTTCTTTCCAGCAGGGCTGTTCTCCATCCTTACATCCTCCAGTTCGTACTGATAATGTAAGTTGCTGCAACCCAGGTGCAGACCTTGCACTGGGCTTTGTTAATCTTAATGAGGTTCTCCTTGGCCCGTTGCTCAGCCTGCCTGGGTCTCTGGATGCCATCCCATCTCTCAGGTGTGCTGTCTTTGTCCAGCATGCTCACTTATCTTACCTGTTTAAATGAGTAACAACGAGGAGCTTAGCGCGTTGCATGTCACTGTTGAGCAAACATCACTCTGCAGTTTAAACCTACAGCTCATCTGAGAGGGGTTTTCTCGACCTCTGCATTTCTCAACTTCCTCTTTAGCACAACTGACCAGAGAAGTGCTATCCTTGTCATGCCTGTGCTTCTCCAGCTCAGGGAGGTACATCTCCTTTGGCACCAAGAGTTGGTACTGACAGACTTGCTCACTGTGCTCTGAGTATCAGGAAGTCGTGGTGATGGCTGGAGCCATCAGGTTGCCCAGGTTTGTTTAATTTAGCAGAGCTCTTCTCAGTTCTGCAGATCACCTCTGAGATGACTGTGTCCTGTGCTCTAATACTTCCAGGCTGCAGTTAGCTGCATTCAAGCTGGTGTTGCACCAACCTTAGCAGCAGGTCTGTATCAGTAACCACCAGGAAATTTGATTATCAGGGATTTAGCCGTACTCTCACACGGTTACCTTTTATGAGTTGTCCTATTGCTTTTAAGGGACATTAGCGTACTAGGAGAGATTTATTGACACACATAAAAATGCAGAGAGGTTCCTAGGGGATTTATAAGAAGTGCCCAGCAGGCAAGTGGTCCCACTGTCCTGGCACTCAGAAAGAGGTTCCTCACTGGTACAGAGAGCTTTATACATTTTGCTCAAGGTGTGCTTTTCAGAAGTGCCAGAGTGATAGATGAGTTTAAGTCACGGTAACTTTAGGGAGCACTTATGCTCTAAAATGCATGGACCACTTCTGAAAATGGAGCCTAACTTGGGCCTTGGGCTTTCTAGAAAATACATCTCAAATGCTGTGGGAAGTATTAACCTCATCATTTATCTCTTGCACTTTCACACACTTAAATATCTTTATAAACTTGGCCTCGTGCCCCATTAAGCCTTATAATTTACCACTGTGACAATAGCCAGCTCCAGCACTTCGTACACACAAACTACGAATAATCTCATGATGTAAAAGCAAAGGAAAAAGAATGAGGAGCTCTGTCCCTACGAGTGGACTTTGTGTCACCAATCACAGCCGTAGGGGAGCTGCAGTTCAGAGGGAGCTCTTCCTGCCGGGCCCATAGCAGTGACTGCATGCCACGAAGAGGGAGGGTTAGCACACAGGAGAGGTTTGCTTGAAGCTATCACAATGATGAAGTGAAATTTAAAATTACATTAGATGTTTGCTTAAGAAACAGCAGATGAGGCCCTGCGGATTCTCAAATCCTCCTTGCTGCACTGTAAAATGAAACCGTAACCATTTGTTATTCCTCCACTGGCGTCTAGGAAGCTGAGGCAGAGAGGGATGACCTTTTAATGATGCTTTCCGGCTTTTCAAGGGTTTCAATGTGTTGCTGTTTTGTGCTCCATCCAAGATTCTGGTCATACAGCTACACGAGGCGGCCTTTTCTTCAAGGTTTTTGGTATGTCAGTGTGATTTTAAAGGTTTTTCAACCTTCCTCCTCAGGTTAGGCATGCATTTGTCATGAAGTCATTTGAAGCGATATGGTGAGAGCTTAAGTCAAAGCTACTCTTAGTAACAAGAAAATTAGTAAATGAATTGAAATCAGGACCTCCAGTTTCTCTGAAACTTTTAGCTGATGTGCCGAGCAAGTGGGCCTTCCTTCCTTTAATTCCATGGGATATCACTGTTGATACGACTTTTACATTGTGCAATATAAATTAGGGCTCTAAAGGATTTAAATGGTTTAAATACAGGTTTGCAGTTCCCCCAGTGATTGCAGTATAGTTTTCCCCATCTCAAAAAGCTAACTTCGGTTAGACTTGGAAACTCAGTAAAATCAGACCCCACGAAGGGTCTTTGTTTTATTGAGACGCAGAAATGGCACATTTTGCTCCATGGTGATGTGTAACCAACCAGCACTTTCTCAGCTGTGAACTTTTGACACCAATGAAAATAATTCCTGCCCAACCAAATCTCTTACCGTTCAGCTTCCTTGCATGACTGTACTGGTGCAAATATTCCTCCTAGCCCAACTCGAAGCAGTGTATTATAAACCATTACAACAGTCATCTTTTTCTCCGAGTTTCAGATCATTAGCAGAGGTCCAACAGTACAGAGAACCAATTTCCATGATAAAGAAAGTCCTCTCCCATTTAATCACTTACCACCAAATGAACCATTTAATGCCACATTCAGACCTATTGTTTGAAGATTTCCCAAGGCTCTCCTTGATCCACTTACGCTCCCTTATCTGCCTTTTGTCTCTTGTTAACCTGCTTGCTTTTTATAAGGGGAGGGGAGGGGAGGGGAGAAGGAAAAATCAAATCAATTGCGAGAGGCCTGCAGCTGTTTAATTAAACTTTTTTCCCCCTTCAAAAGTTAGTTGAGATTTCTTGGGGCTTCTCCTTAGCAGCATCTAATCACTATAATTTAACAGATTCTGTAATTACCTGCCTCGCATGGAAATGGCTTGATTGCTGCTTCTTTGTCCAATCTATTTCAGCTTTAAATGACAGCTGAATTTACTCTAGATGAATGGCTTGTGCAGTGGGAGCTGTGTCAGGGTGGTCTAGATTTATTTGCAGCCTTAAAAGCTTCTAAAACAAGAGCAAAACAGAGCTTTGAGTTTACAGAAGAGCGGAGGTGCAAGGCTTCTGTATTTATGTTCCAAGGACCGGCTCCTCTAACCTCTGCTTTGAGCAGAGTGTATGTGGTGCTCATTTGGGAGTAACTAGGTAAGTGAATGCTATTCAATAAAAATAAAAAGCTGTGGAGTATACCCCAGAACATGCACGGAAACCACCAATGCTTTGAGTAACAATTTCACAAATTCAGGGATATGGTAGCAGTGTTGTTTAAGCCAGGAAATAGAGCATTTGACTCTGAGTGAATTAAACTCAGTCCTGTCTGCGCTGTATTCTGGGAGCTGCAGCTGCCATCAGTGTGTCTGTATAGCACTGCAGTGCTTCCAGCCTGGGTTTGTCCAGCCTTGCAATGGGACTTTGCATGGCCCCAAGGCTGAGTGGTTTGGTGTGACTTGCATAGAGGCTGCGTGTGCCCAGGCAGTTGGGCAGCGCTCCTGGGCTATGATGTTATAGAACCACAACACTATTTGAGTCAGAAGGGACCTTTAAAGGCCGTCTAGTGCAACTCCTCTGCAGTGAACAGGTATACCCACAGCTCAGAGTCCTGGACCTTGGAATGTCTTCAAGTATGGTGCATCCACCACCTCTCTGGGCAACCTGTGCCTGTGCCTCACCACCCTTACAGTCAAAAACCTTTTCCTTATCCTTTTCCTGAATTGCTTGTGGTGTTGGAGGCCAAAGCTATGGCAGAAAATGCATCTGATACTGACCAGCAATGACAGCAGAGTGCAAGGGGTGTGCAGACACAGCCATCACATTTGTATAAAACTGGTCTGGGCAATGGGTTTTTAACATGCACTTCTTTCAGCACTGTCAGAAGAACAGGTAATGCTTTTGTGAATGCACACGTGAGCAGGGACAGCATTTTCCCAACTGCATGTTGTCTTCTTATAAGGTAGGAATGGTGCAGCACAGAATAGACCTTCAGGGAAGAAAAGATCAAGCAGAATAATTGGTCCCTTCAGCTCCTGTTCCAGGATTGCTTCCTGCAGTCCATTTCTATATACTCTGTATCCTTCTGTTTTCAGTGTTCAAAGCAATGAGGTTTCCTTTAAACATAATGCAAAATTAGATGGCATTAAAAACACATCCAAAGACACAGAAACACTGTAGTCCACATTTAATACATAAAATAATATTTATTTAAACACTGTGCTCACTAGGACAGCCTCATTTCCTAAGGGTCTCAAGGGGAGAGCAATCATACAGTATAATCTTGTTAATTTAATATACGTCAGTGCAATGCAAACAATAAATACAGAACATTCAGACTAGAAATTGCAGTAACTATATTAAGCAATCACAATTTCAGTTCATTACGCACTGACAAGCTCCTTAAGATAAAGATATACTATTTTCTTTAACTCAAACAATATGTCACATTTTTAGTAATAATAATATTTAGCAACTGCATAGCATGATTCATCTTCAAAGTACTTTAAAAATAATAATGTCTTAATCCCAAAGACGTGTGTCGGTAAATATTATTAACCTACTGCACAGACAGAAAGATTTATACAGGTTGAATAGCTTGCCTTGGACCAAGAGGATGGCCCCCATCAGCAAGTGGTGAGATGAGAACTCGTGCTGCCTGCTCCTCTGCTCAGACACTTTTCTGAGCAGCAAATTGCTGGAGGAATCTCTGGAGCCATTTGATCTTATCCATGATTTGTCCCCACATTCCCTACATTTCTGCAGCTTGCCCCGTGGTGTGCTGGTTGTTTTCTTTTCAGCTGAGCAGTCTATATATCTCTCTTTTTATGCAGACGTAAGTCTTCCTGAAAGACCAATTATTTCTTGACTTTGCATTAAAGAAGCTGTTTAGATAAGAGGAGAGATAATTCCCCTGATTAGTATCTTTGGATTATTTTTCCTATAACCTTGTAAGAAAATCTAAGCAGATCTTTGTCTTTCTCTCTCTTTCACCCCTGCATGTCTTGAGATACAAATTCAGGATTAACGTCTTCATCTTTCCTTTATCAAATGTTTATTCAGGCAAGGGAAACAAAGGGCAAGGTTGTAAACTCCAGGGCATCTAATGAACCTTAGACCTACTCCTGAAGAATTGCAGAAATGAGTATGTGGGAGATTATTCTCTATTTGGAGCTCTCTGTGAGTGAATTGTGCTTAATAGCCACACATCCAGTCTTGAGATACTGCATAGATTAAGAAAGTAGTAAAAGTAGCAGCCTCTTGGTATTACCAAGAATCCTTTTGGTGAAAGGATCCCTGCAAATACCAATACTAATGAATTTGCATGGTAAGAAAGCAGACTGTGTAAAGAACCAAAGCTATCTAAGTCTCATAGTTTCCAGTCTCATAGTTCTGAAATGAGTATAGGAGAAAAGGAGGCTACGCTTAAGACTCCATGAACTGAGTAAGTATTGAATGAGAACTATGAAAATGACATTTCGGGTTCAGAAGCGTTATTTCAAATGTTCTATAAGAGCACTTTTTTTTCCCTGTTTTATTCCCAAAGCCAGTTCTATCAAGATGATTTTTATGCAAGAGAGTTTGGTTTCCAGAGCTGACCCACACTCCTGTTGTCAGAGATTTGGAATGTGAGCTGTGTTTCCACATAGGAGAGATGATACTTACGGAAGAGTTGATGAAATGCAGCTGAGAAATAAGACCTTGAGTTATGGCACTATTTATACTATTATTCAAAGTGCTCCCCTTCAAAATAAGTGATTTATCTTCCCAAAGGGTGGGAATCTGGCAGTGCAGATGTTAGTGCTGATGGCTGCCTCAGGTTACAGGTGCACAGCTATCAAGAATATTGCAAGGAACTCCTCAGTGCCTGTGACCAAATTAGCTTTCCAGTCCATGCTGCTTTGCCTTGCTTTCTTTTCCTCTCTTGTTCCCTTCTAGCCTTCTTTTGCTTGGGCTTTTCTGCCCACAGACAATTCCCTTCTGCCTGCTCAGCACTCTGTGGCTGATACTGTTTATCACCAGCTCTTCCTTAACTTGTTCTTGCTTTGCTCTTGCTTACAAGCTCCAAAGCACCACTAAGACCCTGTCCTTACCTTATTCCCAGCAAACCTTCCAGTGCCATGTCACCTTCCCTGCAGCTACTCCTGTCCTCCTGGTGGCTTCAGGATGCTTGCCAGCTTTGTGTCCAGTGACATTTGGATCTCCACTATCTCCAGAATGAGCCGAGAGTGTTACAATTGGGTCAGGGCAGCCTGAGCTGGTGGGTGACAACCAGCCCATGGCACAGGTTGGAAATGGATGTGCTTTAAATTCCCATCACATCTAAGCCATTCTGTGATTCTGTTATCAGCAGTATCCAAGCTCTCTGCATGAGCTCATTTCTCCTCCAGCAACCAGGTGAGGAAGGCAACAGGGCTGGTCCC
>PPHD01012242.1:0-18177 GCA_002909625.1 Bambusicola thoracicus | reverse complement strand
AAAAAAAAAAAACAACAAAAAGTTGTTGGCAGCAGGGAGGAGAGGTAGTGAGTGAGAGAGAGAGAGATGGTTATTTTCCTCTCTCTTCCCTTGGCTTCCAGTAGCAGTTGCAGATGTCATTGGATTCATCTGCATTTAGTAACTTCAGGCTCATTTTTTCATATCTAAGGAATATGAAAACTTTTTATGTAACCTCATTGGTAGGGTTAGTGAGTCAACATAGTAAATTGGTTTCCTCAATGAAAAGAGACTAAATTCAGTATCTGTGGCCACTTATGAGCAGTACTGCTTAAGAGAGATTTTTTTTTTCTTGCTTGGTGCAATCAGTAATTCTGAACAGGGCTGAATAATAGCAGCAGCTGCTTGTATGTGGGAATACTGTTTATTGTTGTGAGCGTGTCTGATATAAGTTTCTATGTGAGCATATCTGATAGGAATTTCTAGGTATCTGTTGACACGCAGCATACTTAATCATCCAAATTGCATGGGTTTAATAACAAGTCCTAAACTTCTAGGAGTAAATATATAATAATAGTATTAAATGCAACAAATAGCTTAATTTAATTTCATTTAAAGTTGGCTGAGTATTCTGTTTTGGAGTATGGTGTTTAACTTTCATTTCTTGAAATGAAAGTTTGAGATGCCTTGAAAATGGCATCTCAAACTTTCTGGGCAAGTAACTGGAAGCCCTGCAAGGTGGTTGTCACGAAGGATTTTCAGCTGCTTGGATGGCTCCTGCTGCCTGTGCTTCAGGCTCTATTTTTGCAGGAAAATAACTAAACTAGAGATGCCATGGACGCCTGCAGTTTTGGCATTACTGCTGTTTCTTTGTAGTTATTTACATCAGGCACTGAAAGATTCCAGTTCCAGCTGAGTCAATATCTGTAATCTGTTCAGCATTGGGCATGCCTCTCTACCTGTGTACTTACTGAAGTACCTAGAACCGTTGGCTTACACTAAGGTGCAAAGGATCATCATTATCTCTTAAAAACCAAACCATATTTTTAGTTTCCTGAAATGCAGACCTAACTATCCAAATTCAGCCAGTTGGCTGTAATTTGTTGGCTTTGTGTTCTTGGTAAGGAAAAGACACCTAGCAAGAAGACAGGGAGTTAGGAAAAGGAACAAGCTATCAACAGGATGATGTGGTTTTGCTAGGTAATTGTGCATGCTTCATTCTTTGTTGATAGTGACTTGGATTTTCAGATATTGCAGAAGGTGACAGCTTTTGGGGGGATTTTCATTCATGGTAGCTTGGTAGAATAGTATTAATTACATTATTCTGGCAAACTCATTTTTTCTTGCTATTCTAGAAAAGCCAGAAAATATATAGCAATACCAAAAGTCACTAGTGAAACACTTGTTTTACTCGAACAATGCTGAATGTATATAATTGAAAATATATCTCTTTAGGAGACTGCAGGTGTTCCTATTTTTATGTGGATTTTTATTCTAATATTATGAAATCAGTGCAGGTTTTCTTTCTCTTTTTTAAGCATTGCCTGAAAACATCTGGCATCACTCCCTTAAAATCCTCCTAATCTTCTGTTTGATTAAACACATCCCATTCTAGTTGTAGCCCATCAGAGAAGCAAAAATAAAGGGTATTTCATATTCTTCCATGCAATGCCTTTCCAGCGTTTTATATGTAAAAGGTTTTGGCTTGCATTCGTATTGAAAGTAAAGGCAAACACAGAAAGCTCTACTCTTTAAGTGAGCACTGTTCTTTGAAAAGCAGTATTCTTTAAGAATGTCACCCATCTAAGTATCATTTCTTTTTGTTAGGGATTTTAACAAAGATAAGTAAATTGAATTATATATATTTTACATATACATTTACATTAAGTATTTACATTTATTGTTTATAGTTTATCTTATATAGTTTTTGCTTTGAAGTTTTGAATTTCTTCCCTGGTGAAGAATCAGCAGGAAGGAGTTACACTTTTTAACGTTTTGATGCTACCTGTGTAGACCTCAGTGCCTCTGTCCGCTGTGCGATAGTTTATTAAAATACTTGCTGATAAACTGGGCAGTATGTGCAAATGTAGGAACAGTAATTTTGCCTAAAGGCAGGCAGGCAGCAGTTCTTGCATTCAGGTGAAGTAGCCAAGCAGCATGCTGACTTGCCGTAGTTGTCCTGCCACTGGATAACATTAAGTGAACAGCTGCTCCTGTTTAAGGCAAGTGCCCATTTTGAAGCTCATCATTTAATAATAGGAGAAGTTACAAGTCTTCGGACTTCAGAAATCCAAGACCTTATCTCAGTTTGTAGCTCTGTATCTCTATTTTGGTGAAGCCAGGTAACAAAAGCTGGAGAATTTCTTTCTTTGTTTATTTTAAAGAAATGTTTTATGAAGCCTTGGGTAAGACAGAACTGCTCTTGAATGCATGATCTTATTTAATAGATTTTGAGGACGTACAAGCTTGAAGATATTGTATTGTGATTTCAGGAGCTATCAGACAGAACACAGTTCTTGTGAGATTCTTGTGTAGGTTCTTAAATATTAATTGTAATAAAAAGTATTATCTGTATTTGCATGTATTTTCCTAGGTAAGAGGTACTGCAATATAAATTGACTTACTGATTGTGTAAGTGAATTGTGTGATTAAAATAAAAATCATTTGTAGTGACTAGAATAAAGAAGATTATGAATAACGAAGCTTTAAAATTGGAAAGACTTTCTATTGTAATGACTGTAGTTGAGTTCATTTAACTGTGAAGGTTAATTATTTGTTCTTACCAAGAAATGTTCTGTACAGAATATACCTCGTGCTTACTTCTTAAGGTTTGTTTTTAGTTTCAAACATCTTTTCATCTCCAGTTGCATTTGTACATGTCTAGAAACAGTGCTCTGGGCCATCTCAATGATACAGAGAAAATGAGACCCCCCAAATTTTGGTTTGCATTTATTGGCAACAGAGCTTATGTTGGCATACTTGTTTACCTCTGCAAATTCCCTGGCCAAATCCTTTACTTCCCTACATGAGGCCAAATTCTGTTCTGCTGTGTGCGGTGAATCATACACTACCGGGCACTAAAGTGAAAACTGTCACCGTGGCATTAGAACCAGTGGAGGAGGTAGGAACCTGAATGTGATGCCTGCTACAAATCTATGTGTGGCAGTAGTACCTTCAACGTGCACATACATTTGCTGCTATCTTATTTTCAACCTTACAAAATCTGTGGCAAATATTATTTACGGAGAACATCCATTTTATGATACTTACCTATTCAGTGTACTAAGAAATCTCTGCTACTTAATGTGTTTATTTCTTGTCTCAATAGCTCTGCAAAGCGTGGAGTCTTTTTCTCGTGTTGATGTCTGGTTAATGATGTCTTGTGCTCATCAGTCACTTTTGAACAAAGGCACTCCAGTTATTCAGTCTGAACTCAGATCAGGATCTAGTATGGAGCTGGGAACAAGTTTAGCAAACCAGCAGCCAAACGGCAGCTAAATTTTTTTATCAAAATAAATGTTAATGACATTATATATAAAAAATAAAAATCACAACCATAAAAACCAACACCACAATTTAAAATGCAGATTAGGTGCTTTCATAGAAAAAGGGTTTATTTTCCTCCCTCCTTTTCTGTTCTCTTGATCTCTAGATCTACTTAGTGTTTTACTGCTGTTGCATTGCCAACCTTGGTCAAGCTTACTGATAGAGCAGTTTAAAGATCACCTTTTATGGTTTTTTTAGTCAACCTTATTTTTGCTGTTTTTTTTTCTTTTCTGCTGGTTCACTGAACTGTAACAGATTGCTGTGGTTCTGTATGGGTACTATTACTGGCCTAGGTAAGGGTCAGAAGCATAAGCTTACAGCTAGATGAAGCAGCTTCAGAAACAGAAATGTTCTCATAGTAAAGAAGCAGAAGGTAGAGAAGAAAGTGAACTCAGCCTTATCCTAGAATCCTGTGCTGATAGAGGCCCAGATTGTTAGCAGAACTGCAGTATAAGTTTTGACAGATGTGGTTCTGCTTATCCTTTGCTATTTGCTTGCAACTTTCCTTGCACTTGCATTTGTCAGGTTGTAAGCAATCTTAGGGAGTAAACTAGGCTGAAAATTAATAGCTGAGTTTTTGCTATCACTAGGTTCTCGGTCTTTTTGTCTCTGACTCAGTTCATATAGGCATAAAATAACAGTAAAAGAGAGGAAACAGGTTTACAGCAGTATGACTGCCCTCTGACATCGGCACTACAACTGGAGAGTAATTAAATGATTCAAGTGCTAATGTGCAGGCATGTATGTATGTGTAATTAAGATGATAATCCAGCACAAATACAAGGTCTGATGCTATGTTCTATGCAGTTTTCTGTAAATCATTTTCTTCATTCTTTATTTTACAGTTGCTGCTAATTTACAGAAGATTGTAGATGATCCAAAGGCCTTGAAAACATTAACTTTTAAGTTGGTAAGTGAGAGTTGGTAATGAGTCATACGATACATGCAGCTTCAGAAACAGAAATCTTCTCATATTAAAGAGCAGCCTGTTGGTTCTTTCTCAAATAGTTTTAAATGCTGTGCCAACAATTTGGCAAAAACTGAAAAATTTTTTCTGACCACCTCTATATCAGCTGAAAAACATCATAAGAAACTACTCCTAAAGATTTCAGCTTGCAGTGTTTGAACAAAGCTTCCTGCCTGGAGCCAGTAACTCTTCTGCCTACCTGATGGTGAAAGCATCTATATTCTTATGTCCTTTCTCATTCTCTTCTCTCTCTCCTAATATATTTTTAACCGCTTGGATTCCATCATCCAGTGCAGTTGTCAAGGTTTATTAATTGTATGTGAATTGAATGAAACTTCTGCCTTTGACAAGGTGGGGGAGGAGAGAACACTTGTTCATCAATTCATAGAATATCCTGAGTTGGAAGGGACAGCCACAGGGATCATCAAGTCCATCTCCTGGCTCCTCACAGGACTGATCAAAACTCAAACCATACTTCTGAGAACTTTGTCCAAACAATTCTTGAACAGCGACAGGTGTGGTGCTGTGACCACTGCTCTGGGGAGCCTGTTCCGATGCCTAGTTTGTGCAGTAATTTCCTTACTGAATGTGGGTATTCCTCAATGAAAGAACTTACCATGTGTAAGGGAGATGGTTTTTAAGCAGTCCAAAAGCCTGAGAGGAAGAAAGAAACTAATTATTGTAACATTAGTGCTGTTTGTGTTTTATCTCATTTTCAGCTGTTTTGTTGAATAAGGGTGTTGACAGATGAGATGATTGAAATTACTGTGTGTGTGAAAGAGAGAGAACCTAAAACCAACTTTGATAGGACATAAGGGATACGTACAGTCATGTAGCTCCTTAACTTTGCAGGGGGAGGAAGGTTCATTCACTTCAGTTCTGAATACACGTTGTTCCAATTCCACTTCTACCAACACCTGCCAGCATTTCAGTTAAATGCAGGTCACCCTTTCTATTGCTCTCTTGTTCTTAGTTCTTCCCATCAACTTTCTTTTAACTGAGAATCCACAATTAGAAGTTTGTCTATATATCATGTCAAACCATAGGTTTATGCCCCTGACTGTTTTGAGGTGCACATTTTGCCTTGGACCACGGGTCTCAATTTCGGTTAATTTTGATGCCGTCCTGATGGATCTAATTTAATATTAATAGCTTAACATTCCAAAGACTTAATTCAGAATAGATGTGCTGTGTTTGCTTCTATGTCTTCTAAAATCAAGTTGAAAAATATGGATACCTAAAGCTGTTGAAAGATTAGCCCTGTAAATACCAAACTCTTGTCAATTAGCTTTCAGCACCCCTTGCTGAGAGTGACTCAGACACATGTGAAAGACTAGACTGAGTGTCTATTAGGTAAGTAGGTCTCCAGAATCATAGCTTTGTTTATAAAAGCTGCTGCTTATGAGCTGTAGAGAGCCATTTTTAGAGTAACTGACCTAGTTGATGATAATGTATTAATTCAAGATTGTTATTCCCATGTCATTTTTTAAATATACATTTGAGTAGTTTTAATGATTAAATAATTTAGCTTCATTTTTCCTCCACAGCCCAGTAAAGTCACCAGAACATATGTGTTTCCTTTTAGGAAGGGATCGTGGTGTGGGACATGTAACTCAAATGGCCCTTGCAATCCAAATACAGCTTAAATGCTGATGGTTCTTTTTTTCCAGATGATGTTATTGCTGTCTAAACATCTGACTTTGACTTTATTATTCAGTTGATGGCATCTGGGGAGGACCATTTAGAAACATAGATATACCAGAGGCTATATAGAAGTCTGGGTCTTTAATTAGAGGCTTTAAAATTCAAAATTTAATATTCCATAGTATCCAGTTAATATTTGTGTATGTTGAAAACAAAAACAAACAAACAGAAATCTAATTTAGGTTGGGATATTTCTGTGTTTCAGCTGGATTTATTACTTAAATGCTGGGGAGCAGTCAGTGTCACATATTTCAGATTCCAGTGAGAGAATACTCCTAGGCTTTACCAAGATCAGAATTAATAGTCAGTTGTAATTCAATGTCTCTTTCCCTTCTTAAGGTAAGTTCTACTGGCTAGGTAACAGTTCCTGAGGTTAATTTTTAATCAAAGTTTCTTCCTGACGTTTTTAACTTACTTCCTGAGAATTGAATATAACCACAAGAAGTATCTTAATTTATTCTTACCTTTGATTTATTTAATTCAAGTTCAATTTCTACCTGTTCCTGTGTAGTGGAGTTGCCTAGGAATACTGTCATTTGTTTTGGTTACCTCTTAGCAAGATTTGAGAGCACTTGTATACTATTTGATTAAAACACATTTTCTTGGTAAATATTTCGTGGGGATTCGAAGTCTAAATCAGGCTAATCCTATATCCATTCTGAGAATTCAATTGAAAAGTGTTCTTTAGTCTAGGATTAGTTACTATTTGTGGACAAGAAATCTGGTTAGTATCTCACTGCTTGCAGATTGCTTTTTCTGGTGTAGTATTTCTGTACACACAACAAAGCATTTCAATCTTCTGGGAAACAAGAAGAACTTATGTCTTACCCGTATTTGTCTATAATGAACTTATTTATTGTTTTGGCAATAATTTAAGTGAGGTGTCTGAATGAGTCTGTTGTTAAGGTTTGATCTCCTTTGTGTGTATTTAAGGGCGTCTTTGATCTTAAAATGATGCAGTTCTAAAGAATATATGTAGTATTAAACCTCCTTTAGTTGTCTTGGCTAACACAGAATTATGACTTTTCTGCATGATTCAGCTGTCTGCACTTAGGGAAAGAGGCTGCTGCAATGCACAAGTATTCTTGACAATATGCAATGTAACAATGTTATTATGTAGTATAATTAGCATTTTATATAAGGATTTTACAGCTAGCTAGAGTGTAGAATGTTGTAAATAATACTAGCTCCTTTTATTGTGATAGTTTACATACAAACCTCAAACTCCATTTACTAAATTTTGGTAATTTAGTAAATTTGGTAATATGTTTGCTCACCAGGTAGTACAGCCGGTCTGTCAAACACTCCTTTTTAATGTGATACACTAAACGTTTCTGTTTGTACTTGCAGGCCTCTGGCTGCGATGGCACTGAGATTCCTGATGAAGTGAAGCTGATTGGGTTTGCTCAATTAAGTGTCAGCTGATGTCTGTCCCTTGACCCCAAGCCAAATTGTGAGATTGCGAAGAAGCCAGCTTAGATGCAAAGGAAAATTAATGCACCAAACAATGAGTTCTGCTTCATTCTCTAGCAATTCACAAAGTCAGAACGAGCAAAGCCCACAGCTACACCGCTGCTGCTAACATTCAAAATGCTACTAAATGTGTCTTAGCAGTTGATTTGGATTCCCCCTAAGTGAAAGGCCTGTGGAAATGCACTCAGGTGGCTGTATTTATTGGTTACAAAAGGAATTTTATATCTTCTTTCCTAAAGTTTTGAGTGATACTATTTTCCTGTACTTGTGGATGACAATACTGCCTCCGTTATGTTATATTTAGAAGTAAACATAAATACAAAAATTGAGAATTACTAGCTGAACTTGAATTCTAGTTTTAAAACTGACTGTGAATTTTATTTTTCATATATTTATGCATTACACATTCTAGTAATAAGAAAACTATTGGACTTGATTACATGCTATTTGCAGTTAATCTTTCTTTATTTAAAAATGTTTCAGGTATACCTTTGACATATTTGGTAACTTCTAAGGCTTTTTTCTTTTCTTTTTTTTTTTTTCCTTCAAGTCAAGTAGGCATTAGCAAGCTTTGATTGTGTCTAAAAACCAGTCCACAAACTGATTGTGAAGGGTGTGGGAGGTGCCTTGAAGATATTGTTTTAAGAATGTGCCTGAGGCTGCTATAATTTAGAATAATCTTAATTTTCTAGAAGTACCGTGCATATGGTACTATATATATAATCTGAGCAAGGAGGGGTTATATGGTAGCAAAGGTGTTAAGAGAATTTTGACTGTGCTTTTTTGAGGAGTCCATGAGCTAGAACTACTTTAAACTATTGTCATTAAGGTAGACTGCTTATTGTGTCCATCTCTGATTTGACTTATCCTGAATGATAGAAACTGGTTTCATACAGGTGATGAAAACTTGAAGAACAGAATTGAAGCTTTACTTGAAATTCTGGAAAATACCAACGTGGAGTGAAAATAATAGGGCTTTGTGCAATGATTCAGTAAAACCCTGTTAGAAAGAAAACACTTCTGATCCAAGTAGTTTTATGCTTAACCTGTGGCCTAGATATTATGGAGCTAGTGAACCTTAGGAAGATTATAAAATCTGGAGACAAGTTCCTTGGATGTTACAATTTAAACTACTTCCTAGCTAATCCTAGATAAACGGCAGCTCTTTAATGTACTGAAAACAGCAAATATATATTATTAAGAGAAGTTATTTATAATGCCTTGTCATAATCATTGAGGTGTTCTAGAGCCATTTGCATACGACTCAGTGTAATTCCATTCCATCCTCTTGTTTACATGATTACTCCAAGACGACTGCAAAGGATAAAAATAAAAGCGTATTGCACAAACACAGTTGAATTTGTGTGCTCTGTGGACATTTCTGCTGCTGTGTGATGTTAGAAATATTGTTTGCTTTTTTATAGCTGACGAGTGGCACCTGTGCCAAGGGACTGAGCTCCCTGTGTCAGGGAGCAGAAAGGGAGGAAACACTGTCTGCTCACAGCACTTCGCTGAAGCCATTTTTAAGACTTTAAACTCCTGAAGTGTTTATATTTCAATAAATTATTCTGGGGCAGGATTTTTATCCTTGAGGGGTGTCAGTGTCAAGGAGTAGAGGGAGGGAGCAGAATGGGGCCCAGGGCAGTGCTGGAGGCTGTGACCTGTTGCATCAGGCCCAGCTGTGGGCTGATGGCTGCAGCTGGGCCTTGCTGGGACAGCTAAGGCCCTCCCCAGGTGGGTGCTGCCCTCAGGACCAGCTGTGTGGAAACCCCCCTGCCCAGGAGCAGGCGTTAGTAGTGAGGCTGCTGGGGCTGTGTGAAGAGTCCTCTGTTCCTGTGGAGCTGACCCTGGCCTGCAGTGGCTGAAGAGAGCCAACAAACGGTAAGTGAGCCTCTCACAAACAAAAATGATGTCTTTCCCTAGCTTTGAGGTGCTTTGTGGGTGCTATTGTGGCATTGTGGATGATTTGCTTGGCATCTCTTCCTTGTCAGGCCTGTCACGGGCCTGGTACTGTGCTGAGGTGGCTGAGGGTTGGGCGGCCTGCCTCTGAGCTGGGGGAGGCTGCAGTGCAGCACAGCTCATTACTCACCATCACCCTTTGTATCAGAGTGGGAGCAAATCAGAACTCACCTTACAAGTGTGTTTCTCAGTGGAACAGTTTGTTACCCCTGGCAGTAAGGCTGGGCGGCAGCTACCAGAAGGAGCTGTGTTTGGGTCTTTGCTTTTTGATTTTTTTTGTTACATACATTAACGTATGCTTCCCTAAATGTTTCACCAGTGTGGACTAATCCATCTGCAAAGTAGTTAGCTGCCTTTTTCAGGCACAGAAATGAACATTCGGAGTAGCTTGTTGTTTTCACAGGTCTATAAATGAAGCCAGAATACATTAGCTGAGGAGAGTGGCGTGCCGCTCACCAGCCACCCCTCATGAGAGAAAAGGTGCTGCAGCATGAGCAGCAACCGTCAGAAGTGCTGGTAGGCTGTGCTGGTTGGGACTGCGGGAGGTATCTAAATGAGGAGGAAAGTAAATGGTTTAATCAAAGCAGTCAGCAGTACCGTACCCAGATAAAGCTTCAGTTGTTGCTCACTTGTGGTCTGAAGCAGAAACATGCAAATGCTTCACTGAGCTTCCTTGGCTCAGTGAGACAGCAAATTTGTGCAGCAGTGCTCTTTGTCACAGCCGTGTTACTGCTGCTTTTTAATGCTTTTTTGTTGCTGCTAAGGTATTGTTAATAGAATGTAAGTAAAGTGGCCTGAGAGAAATGGCAGTTTAAGCTTTAAAGCTTTGAAAAATGAAGTTTGTGTCTGCCCTCGACTACACAGAGATGACAAAGAGGTAGAAATACATAGCAGGTTGTAATAGAAAGTATGGTACCAGTGAAGGTGCTCAGCAAATCTAATGGGAATTAGCTTTGTGAATACCCTGTCCACATGGTCTGGGTAACGAGGGAAAAGAAAACCAGCGGCTATTTACTTCTTTGTGTATACATGAAGAAGATGGATGCAGTTCTCACTTGTGGCACAGCATGAGTTGCTCCAAACCTGTTCTTGTGCATGTGGTGCAATGGCATTGTTGGACAGCCTTGGGCCTGCTGCTGCCTGAGGCACCTGCCCGCACTCAGAGGAGGTCTCTAATTAATGATGTGAAGCTGAAGCAGGTGAGCTGCTGCTTAGTGCTCTCTGAGACCAGGAAAACAGGGCTTAATTAAATGGCTCTAAGTTTCTGTGGGACTGATGACCTGGTGCTGCTGGGTGCTGGCAGGCTTTGTGGGCTGATGTCTGTCTGTGGAGCCAGGCCTGCTGTGCCCTCTGCTTTAGCAGAGCAGTAGCACTGAAATGGAAGTCAACAGATGAAGGGAAGTACAGTTCTGTTGTTTTATTTTCAAACTGTTAAAGAGGACACAAACATGCAACTTAGCATGAAGACAGGTCTGGGGAATGACAGTTTGTGCCTGCATAAAGGCGTGGGAGAAGAGGGACACTTCCAGCCTTTTCTCTGCTGGAATTCCAGCGTGGGCTTGTGGGCCAAGAAAGCTGCCTCCCACTCCCAGCAACATTCACTTCTCAGGCAAAGAAAGCAGGAGTGCATCTTTCCTTCCTCTGGTAAGTGCTGACCTCAGATTATCGCAGCAGCACATACAGGGAGCTGTACGCAAGCTGTGATACAGCTAGCAAGTTATAATCATTGTTTTGGCTTTCTAGAAATATTAAACGTTTTGTTACTGTTATTTCCTCTGAAGACCTCTCTGCCTCAGAGCATACTTCTGCTTTATGACTTACCTAGCAGGTGTAAAGGGTGGCAGGTAAATAAGCCAGGAAACACCATTGATTTTTTTTTTTTCTCCTGTGTTCTCTCCTGAGGTAAAGATGAGTGTGTTTCAGCCAGCTTGGACTAACTGAAAATATCCTGTCTGGGGGCTTTCAGAGCAGCCCTGTAAAATTTGATCATGGGCCATTCCTTCAGAATATTTCTAACCACGCTCTTTCTCTGCAAGAGCAAATGCCGTGTGCAGCCTGTAAATGATGTAGCTCCCCCTCTGCTTTTCTTAATTGGAGATATGTTTTCCTTTTCGCCACCTACCTCTGCATAATGATGTTGGATGGTGAGATTGGCCTGTGCCTGAAATCAATTAGCTGTGATGATGAATCTGACACAGACCTAAAACACTGCTAATTGAGTGCATTGAAAATGTTGATTTTATTTAGCAGGGAGCAGAAAATGCTTCCCTCACCCAGTGTTTTTCAGAGCAGCAGAAAATGAGACCTTGCTGATAACCAGTAACAGTTGATGTCTTTTTTCTCAAATCAATTGCAATATAACTTTATTGAGTCAATTGCTGTGGTGTTTTTTTCTACTGCATCAAGCAGGCAGACTTTCTGCTGTCTTGTGACGTACTCATGCATGCGCATGCACTAAGAATGCTAATTGCTTTGAAATAAGAAGTTGGAAAGGCAACAGGAGCTCGCATTTTCACGTTCCCTGTTGCGGATGAGCTGATGGAGCAACTGGATTTGCTCAAGCTATGAAAAACTCCAACCAAGTCTGTTTTGCTTGTCCAACTGATTAAATATCCAGGCTTATTAGTTGAGCATTGAGACATTTTTGTTATTCATTTTTTTGCTATAAATAAGCCCGGTGTTACAGCATGTGCGAGGATGTGGTTTTATTGCTGCTTTCTGGTTGTTAAGTTGGTGTTTGTCAAGCTGCTCTGCATATTCACTAAACTCTGGGATGTTGAACCAAACACAGTAGTTGTGAAGCTGTTTGCTTCCAATGCTGTTCAGAATATGGGCAGTGGCAGATCAATGAGCATTTACAGAGACATAGAGTGTATGGCAAGAAGGAGAAATATTTAATTTTCACTGGGTAAGCCAAGAGGGAGGCAATCTTGTCTTTCTCAGGACATGAATATTTTGCCATCTAATCTTCAAATGTGAAAGCTAGGCTTGTTTATTGTCTCAGGGGTGTAGAAAATCACTTATGCGACTGGATCTGTTTATGCAGAAGAGCAGCTATGAGAAATAGAATTGGAATAGATGGAAAATATATTTATCTCATTTTTATGTTGTATTTTTGTATGGGAACTGTTGAATCACGGCCTGAGCCTCTGATTGACCACCTGAGGCGAGCGCTGAGTCAGCTGCAGGGGCACAGGTGAATGCAGTTTCACCTGAGTGACCGGAAGGGGTGGAGCCTGGCTCCTAGCCCCCATTTAAGGGCTGACTCCCCAAGAGGAAGGACCTCTATCTGGAGATCCTTCCTCTGGGAACCTTTCAGCAAGCCCAGGACACGGGTCAGAGCTTTGTTTCACCTCTGCTTTGTAATAGTGTAGTTTTTCCTAATCCAATACCTGTTCACCATACAGCCATACACATTTTCCACCACAGGAACAAATTTTATGAATTAAAAATAAAAAAATAAACAAGAAAAAAACGCTATTTGTCAAATATAAGATCTGTTTTTCCATTTGAAAAGAACCTAAATGGTTCTTTAGTTCTCCCTCATTCATGAAACAATGAAATTCATTAAGGAAAGGTGATACCATAGGAGTTCTGGGGTTCCTAAGATTTTCTTTGAACACAAGGCTTTTCTAAATTGGTTATGTGCACTGCAGATCGGGCTTTGTTTCCTTGGAGGGTAATTGAGGCATGGCATCTCAGTGTAAAGGAATTTGGGGCTGTTCTGTGACACAATGGTCTTTTCACACAAAGGTAGTGCGTGTGGCTCTCACTAGGACAATTATAAATGATGAACCAGAATGACTAGCGTGTGTCTGGTAGCTTTGAAGAGGTGGCTCTGTGCTTCATATAGAGGCACACAAAGGGCAAAAAAAAAAAAAAAAAAAAAAAGATCATATTTCTCAGTTTGAAAGCTTTTCAGTGTTCTGGAAAATAGACTGCAGTTGTAAATTGGAATGCGTCTTTAAGGGAGAGGCCTATGTTGGTATTTCTGAGACTTGAGAACTGGCTTTCTAAAGAGTTCTGGATGGGGAAAAAAATAATGCTGAAGCTGAGGTCCTGTCATGTTAGAGCCTGTACCTGTGCAGCTTCGTTTAAAGACCAAGGAAAGGTGGTTTGTTTCTTTGTTTTGTTCTGGCAAATGGGTATTTCTTGATAATGCCCAGTATTGCGCTTGTGCTTTGGTACTGACCAGCCAAGAACAAACTCAACTGGAGAATGATGCCTGGAGTGGAATGCCTGAGGCACAATGTGACAGCAGCAGAGCTGGGCCAAAAGGCTCTCTCTGCTGCCAGGCTTCCAGCACTGCCCAGCCCCTGGCTGCCGCCTCCCTGGTGTGGTGTTGCAGGGCTGTGAGTCCCCATCTGCGTGCACGTAGATGCCTTCTGCATCTCCTTTTGCAGCAGTGGTCAGGGAAAGGGCTTAGGGCCTGGGCCAACGGATGTATATGCCTGTTTCTTATTTCCACGTTGATGGTTTGCAGAGTTCCTTGATTAAGCTGAAAGCTGTCTTTCTGACAGTGCGCAGTGTGCCCCTTCTGAAATCAAAGACAATTCCTGATTGTTTTCTTCAGCTCTGTGGAGAGGTTTTCTCATTGTGATTTCCGTGAAATGTTCTCGTGGAGGAAAAGCACAACAGATCGGTGGTGTGGATTGCTCCACCTGCAGCAACTCCCAGCCTCACAGGGAATCGGCTGCAATCTGCGTGATGGGTGGCAGCAGAGGGGCAGTCTGACAGAATGACATCTGGCATGGAGGTGTGTATGGAACAAAGGTGTGTCACTGAATTCCTCCGTGTGGAAAGAATTGCACCCAATGACAGTCACCAGTGCTTGCTGATCTGTTGTCCAAACAGTGGATGTGAGCACAGCGAGATGCTGGGTGGTGCATTTCAGCCTTAGCACAATGGGACACCTCTGCTGGTGCAGATATTTGTAAATGCAGCATGCAGGATCTTGTTCATTGCTAGCGAAAACGCAGAGCTAACAGTGGTGGCTTTTTAAGTAGTGCTTTGTAGCTGAGAATTTGCTCTATCAAATGGTGGTGGTGTGCTCTTTGTATCTGTTGTATGTTCCGTGGAAATAAATTGGAGGCACTACTTTCAGAGTGACGTATGTTAGAAGAGGGTGGAGAAAACCACCTTAAATTAGAACAGATAATCCAGAGGGAAAAGCCATTACTGAAATCTTGGCCCCATGAATTAATAAGATTTTACAATAGCTTCAGTGGGACTAAAATTTCACTCCCTATCTGTGTTGATTATGAGCTGCTCGGTTTACACCTGGGGCTATAAAATGAAAAAGGATCCGATCGTGATTAGAGAATAGGTGTGATTTGAATGGAAGGTGATTACTAAAATCTCCCTGAAGTCTTCCGCCCTGCTTGTGCTGCGAGCTTTTCCTATTTATAATAGCACAGCACAGCCATCCAAGCAGAAAATGACACCAGAGAGAAAGAGTTTGCTGATTGTTCCTGATTAGGCTCAGTGCTAACCTTGTAAATCTGTCTGTCAGGTCGGGCACAGGCCAGTCATCCGTAAACCCAATGCTTCACAAAAGATTGAAAGGCTGAGAGAACTTTTGCGCTTGTGTGGTACTTGATAGCATTCTTTGCTTTACTTTTATTTTTTGGAAATCCATCTGGAGGGAAGAAAAATTCTGCAGTCTTGGATGGAAAATGTTGAGCTACAACTTGACTTCCTGTACATTACTGCGGGTCCTTACAACTACGTTGTGATCACGCGTTTGTGTACCTGTATAATGGGGTTTCCTTGTTGGATTTATGAGGTCTGAGCCTATTGTGTATGAAGGCAGTGTGTATTGGAGGGGTCTGGAGAACAAAGCAGGGCTGTGTTCATGCAGATATGCTTCACGCTTTCCCTGTTTGTTTCTTTGTCATTATATGTAGTTGTCAACACAGGCAGGATCTTTTTTTATAGGCAGTGATATTTTTTTTAACCAAGGAACTGCGGGTGAGGTCTCACAGTGTCTCCACATGTACTTATTCCATCCCAAAGGCAGCCGGGGCTTTTAAATTTGTACACGCCGCTTAAACTGTTGTAGGCAACCTGAGAGCTTGTGTTAAGAGCGGGCAGTGCTGGAGTCAACTGAATGTTCCTCCTCTTCTGTGGCAGAAGCCTAAAAATGGCTTTGCAAGAGTACTCGGCGACCTTGTGGCAGACCGCATCAATGCCAGTGTAAACTATAGACAGCTGCTGGATGCAAAACATTGCAGCAAATTGAATTAAAAATTCAGTTTTGGTCCAGGAAAGTAAACTGATTTATTTTCTAATTTACAAGCAAAATACAGTTGGTTAGATGTACAGTTTCAGGGTTACAAATTAGCAGTGACGTTTTACTTGCTGTAAAATTGTCATTGAGAAAATGTTTGGTACTGTTTTGGTTTAATGAGGGCTATACTTTCAAGTAGAGGAACAAGCAGATAATAGATGTTCGGATTAATTGAGGCATAAAATGTTATTTAGCCTAATACGAAATCATGCCTGTTTAATAATTCTAGAGTTCCATTTTGTTGCATATGGCAGGTGTCCCAGGGTTACAAATACACCTTATCTATTTATTATGCTAATTACTGCCAAAGCAACACACAGAAAAATGATTTATACCTTAAAACTTTGAAACTTTGTATGTTCTCACAAGCTTTTTTGTAGGATTTTTTTTTTCCCTACACTCAGCTGTCATCACCATTTATGTTCTCTTGGAAATAGGCTTGTATTAACCACATATTAAGTTAACTTATATCCATAGAATCACAGAATGGCTGGGGTTGGAAGAGACCTTGCAGCCCACCCAGTCCCACCCCCTGCTGCAGGCTGGTTGCCCCCATCTGCTCAGGCTGCCCACAGCTCCATCCAACCTGGCCTTGAGCACCTCCAGGGATGGGGCACCCACAGCTCCTCTGGGCAGCTGTGCCAGGGCCTCAATGCCCTCTGAGGGAAGAATTTTCTCCTAATATCTATTCTAAATGTCTTCTTTCAGTTTAAAGCCATTCCCCCTTGTTCTATCACTATCATACTGTGTAAAAAGTCAGTCTTCCTCCTGATTATAAGCTCCCTTCAAGTACTGGAAGGCTGCAATGAGGTCTCCCCAGAGCCCTCTCTTCTGACTAAACAAGCCCAGCTGTCTCAGCATGTCTTTGCAGGAGAGGTGCTCCAGCCCTCTGTGCATCCTCATGGCACTCTCGACACTCTCCTTCCCCTTTACCCTCCTTTTCCATGGACAATCTGCTAATCAGGAAAACTTTGGGATCCTCTCGAGCTGCTGTGTGGACTCCTGTTAGGAGCTGCAGCTGCTGGTTCTGGAGCCACCCCTTCCAGGAAAGCTCAGAGCTTGCTCCCAGTTTTGTGGTTTGGCTGCCAGCACTGCAGGCTGAGATGCGGCTGCACTGACTGCAGAGCAACTCCTACGTGTTTGGTAATGCAAACTCCCCCGGGTTTGATTTACCTCAGCAGTCATTTGTAGTTTTTAAAAGCTACTGCTATGGTTAAGAACGAAACAAAGCCACAGATCGGTGCCTACACAGTTATTTGTAGTGTGGGGAGCAATTCCAAGCCCACCTGGTAGCTGGTGCTGCAGGTGTATGTAATTGTGGCTTCCTTTCAGTGTTTGGTTCTTGGTGTGTACATACAGTGTTTTTCCACTGTGAACTTGAATTTTTCCAATTAGTCCTGGGTTCTGTTTGTATGTCAACACAAATTAAACTAATGGAGCATTACTAATGCTTGATAAAAGGAATCTGTGCACTTAAACAATTTGTTACTGCTTTTAAAAGCACTTGAAAAAAAAAACCAAACCAAAGCACTTCAGCTCCGTGCGCCCAGATCTGGGGGAGAGCCCTTGGGAGGGTTCAATTGGAGAGAAATAAGTGTACACGGTGGTGCCAGCTAGCACAAATCCATAACAAACAGTGGAAATGAAGGCATCTACTGCTTGTCTAACAAGAGTCATAATCCTTGTATTGGCCACCAAAGAAATCTCTACTGATGCAAATAATTTTTATAAAAGCAAAATTATTGCCATCCGTGGAGGATTTCAAAACTTGCATCTCCCGTAGGCTTCAACTGTACTGCTGTCTGGTAAGGTAATACAAAGGAAGACTATGTGTGTATGGTCCAAATATTCCAGATACTGGAAAATCTTGGAAGGATACGAAGTCCCTTTGCAAGAGGCAAAATATATTCCATTCAAATGTCTGGATAGGTGAAGCTAATTTATTGATGAATTTGAGATTCATCAAGATTTTATTTTAAAATTTATTTTTATTATCTTCAATAATTTGACACTTTATTAACAACTTCTTTCTATTTGAAGTATTCTTTCAGCCTAACATGGAAGGAACTTTGCCAGAAAAAAAAAATTAATCAAACCAAACTTGAGTAGTTCTAACCCATAGCAAAGTGTTACCTCGAGGAGATGGAGCACGTGGTTATGGCTAAATTAAGTCTGTCATCATCTAAATTCGATAGCAAATATATTTTTAAATGCATTGTTAGAGCTGAATTTATTGCAAAGCGTGTCAGGATGAGTTGTGGGAAGAAGTCAGTGCAGGCTG
>PPHD01012241.1:0-18181 GCA_002909625.1 Bambusicola thoracicus | reverse complement strand
CTTTAAGACAACATTCCTGAGTACTGCAGAAGAGATACCTCTTAATCTTAGTTTTGGTAACTAAGGATTGGAAAGAGCATAGCTTACATTGTGGCACTTAGTTAGCACTCTATTAATTACTAATTACATGGCACTAGATGAAGTTCTTCTAATGAGCTGTGAATCTAAAACCAGCCATTAACATATGAAGTTGTTAGTTAAAAATAGTTTGATACGAGATTATCACTAAAGCATATTGTTCCCTTCAGGTATTAATAATATAGTAGAGTATACTTTAATATTTCTAAACATCCCAATGTAGTAGACAACATTTACATAGCTTGTAATTCCTATCTGTAGTTTTCATTCTTTGGGTAAGTCATTCCAAGGGTTGATTTGCATTTAGCTCACACTACTCCACGGTGAGAGATGCAAAAGAAATGAAAATACTGCTAAACTTACTTTATATTTTATGAGAATTAAATTGGTTTGTTTTGTTTTCCTTTGGAAGTGTACAATCATTTCTCAAGACTGCATCACTGTGCAGCTGTGCTACCTGCCTCCTTAACTTTGTTACTTCCTGATGTGGCAGTGCTTAAGTATACAAATCTGGCTTTGTAAATGCAGTGCTTCACACTGTACAAGTTAATGAGTATTACATGTATTCTAGTAAAACACACAGTCTTCAAACCCCCCTCATGTATATTCCTACTCTTTTGATCTGTCACCTTCCGGTGTCCTTGCTTTTGTTGTAGGTGAAGGAAGAGTCAGAAGTGGATATATGTAACATCACTGTAACTGTCATCATTCTCCTACTGCCTTAAAACATTATATACTCATCTTTTTTTCCCTAAGTTTTAATAAGTGGGTGACATTCCTGCTCCAATCACAAGAAAATACAAGTTTCAGTTGGCTCAGTTAAACATGAAAATAATCATAACAAGCATTCTGATGCATAAAAGCATCAGTCCAGGAGGAATCTGATTCAGAGACAAGAGACCCAATGTTTACAGTTTTCAGATGGAGAAAGGAGATGTTAAAAGAATGTTTTACTGTAGGAGTATATGTATGCTTCGTGGCTGCTCTAATTCAGTACTAATATCTGCCCCTAAAAGTACTGTGATTAATCCTTAGGAATTTATGTCTACTTGTTTCTGAGTTCAAGCAGTAATGAAAGGATGAGCTGGAGTCACAACCACAGCAGCCTGTACTGGTTGTTCTTCACATTTTTAAGATCACCGCTTTTTAAAGAGTATATTAAAGCAGCAGCTTCTGAATTCACCCAAGCACACGTGTGCATTTATATGTATATATGTATATATACACACACACAAATCCATGCACATTCCCATGCTTTAAGAGGACTTCCTCTTCCCATCTGCAAAGCATTGTTTTCTCAAGGTCAGCAAAAGTTCTTCCACTCCTCTGCAGTGAGGAGGCTGCACACAGATAACATGTTATTTCCTAACTGCCCTATATGCAACTTATAGATGTTTCCACAGGAAGAGAATACAATTTTTCCTGTGTTGCCTTCCTATTCCCCAGATGTACAAAAGTCAGGTTCTTGGTTCGTGTCCTAGGAGGAGATGTTTGTGATGGGAACAGTGCTGGTAGCATCAGGGAGGAAGCTGAGGCAAAGAGTGGATGGGCAGCACAGAGGCTGAATAATAACGTCCTTCTTTTTGTGCTTTCCTAGCATCCCTGTCCATCAATGGAGACTGTATGTCATTAGAGACAGTACTTGCAAACTGCTTGATAGAAAGCAAATCCCTCCACAGTTTTTTTGTGTGTGTGTGTGCTGTATTATATCTATCTAGACATTTTCCATAAAGAGTAGAGATGCTGGGATACCTATATGGTTTATACACAGAATGTAAGTAGCACAAACATGATGATTTACAACAGGTTTCAAAGACCATCTGAAGGGAAAAGATCCCAAATATGGACAACAGCAACTGTTAATTGAAACTAGTCATATTTCATCTGTGTAAACAAAGTAATGATCACGTCTGCCACAAGCCTTCAAGAGATTTATCTTCCAGGCTCCCTAATATGGATACATCTGTCCCTTTCTTAAATCCTATGTTCTTGCCATCTGCTCCGAGATGCTTTTTTCAACCTCAAGCAGTGATTAAACAGCTATTTGGAGAAGAAATAAGTATTTTTTTTAAACCAAAATGTTGAATTACTAAAAAGAAGTTAAAAAAGCAAAAACAACCACAACATAAAACCATATCCCTCTTGGATCTCCACTGATTCTGTTACATAAAATGTTATTAGACAGATACTCCACTTAAAGTTTAATGTAATGTTTACATCTGACCATGCAATAGGAGACATCACACCCACAGATTCCATGTAGTTTCATTATAGAGAGTAATAAATTAGGAGCAGATTAAGTTAATGCCATTTAGCTAATAAGTCAAAATATGATTAAGAGGTAACTTAACATGGGCAAATAAAGAAGTGCCCTGCTTTAAAAGGTATGAAACTTCCTAGAATTCTTTACTTTTACAGTAGAAAGTAGCAAGTTACGCTCCTGCATCCTTACCTCTCCATGTTCTGGATGGTAGAGGGGGAAGAAGGAGATGTTGCTCTCTTTTCTGCATGAGAAGAACCAAGAAGTGCAATTGGGTAGATTCTGTTCTGCCTTGTGGGCAAAACCACAGCCTGCCTGGTCCTCATGTGGGTCACGTAAGTTAGGGAAGCTCTTTATTTTGCATCCATCATTCACTGCAACCACACAAGGATCAGTCACGATCCATCTTTTATTGCTCATTGGATGCCGTGAAATCTGTGTAAACTACTAGAGATCTGTCAAGCGTTTTGTTACTTGTTAAGATAATGGTGCAGGGCACTGATAATACTGCCATAAATACACTAAAAAATTGAACTTGTCCTTTCACTATAAGTTCCTCATTTAATTCTTTTTTTTTCGATTCCTTCTTTCTCCTTTATACAAGGAATCATGGATTTCACCTCTTTATTCCCTTGAGCTTCACGGAAGGTAACTAGACTCCATATTTGTGTTTCCTAGCTTTTGCTCTCTTGGCTGGTTTGCTGTGCTTCTGATAACCACTGCTGTTACAATTGTTACTGCTTACAAACGTGGGGAAATAAATAAGTTTGGTGTGGTTTTTTGGCACTGTGAAACAAAGCAATGTCTTTTCAGAAATAATAAAAAGCAAAATCTAAAATGTCCATTTTAAAATCCAAAACTAATAATCCTTGTCTGAAAAGAGTATTATGTCTAGTAGCCTAAGTAGCTGAAGATCCATAGAAGGCCTTGTCATTTATTACTGAAAAGCATCTCAGTGAAGGATGTGGATGGCTCACCTGTTCAGCTTTACATTTAATAAGTACTGTTGCTTCAGTTACTTTGGACAAGTAGAATAGATTGTTTTATAGGCAGTATTGTCAGAATTACTTATATAAAATTTCCAGGGAATGCTTTTGGGATGAGCAAAAGGGCAAGACATCATGTTCTGTAGTCTTGTGCTGGTAGGTTTTATATGCTGGTAATCTCTTCAACAACATTTGATAATGCTATAATATCTCTTTGAGAACATTATTGCACGTAAAGTGGCTTGTCAGGAGCTGGAGTTTGGTGATCTAAAGGATGCTGATGATACACTCTTATATGAAAATTAGAAAGCTGGGTTGTAATACAGTTTTAGATTCTCATTTGCAGATGAAAAAAAAGAGGTAGAGAGAATGTCTCAGACACTCCCTTGTTTTCCAGGTTCTCCTATTTTTCCTCTGCATCAGGCATTATCAATATGAACAAGTTTAGTTACAGAGTCAGGACATTCAGGGCATGCTGAAGGTTAGGACGTAGTAAACATTGTTCAAGATCATTTGCATTGAAAGAAAAAGATGAAACAACATTTAGTAAAAGACCTGAAGGCCTCAATATTCTTTACTAGGGCTGTCTGAGAAACCTGAATTCTAGGTCCGAATTCTCTGTTAAGCCATGAAACAATTTTCATACCAATATAAATACTATGGGGAATGTAGAGACATTTCAAAGTTTCACTCCAAACAAAAAAATAAGGAAGAAGAATCATGCCACTGTCACTGCCCTATAACATCACTGCTGAGAATCACTTTAAAATATATTCTTAAAGTAAATAAAAAGTCAGTCTCTATGGAGGCGAGGCTTGTTTCATGAGAAAAATCATCTGACGTGGAGCACTTGGACTGGAAGGTCGAATGTTTATAGATGTGTCTCAGCTGGAGACAGCTGCTGAACTTTTGAAATTTCGAAGAGATTCTTCCTGTATACTCTGGAAAGGCTTCAAAGTACACTCAGCAAAGCGAATGCAAAAAATACAATGGATGTTTTTTAGCAAGGGCTCACCTCAGCGACTGCTCTGTGCCACATAATATCGGAAAAAAACCACGTGCCTGAGAATCAGAGGAGTATTACGGCTCACAAAAATTGCACATCCATTTTAAATCAGCCTTTGAGAGTTCCATGAGAAAATACTTTGGCAACAATCATTCTGAAAGTGATGTTGAATTTGAGTATTTTATTCTGTACTACAGCTCATCGCATTGCCAGCACACAACCTGAACACTTCTCAGCATGTTACAAACAACTAAAATTTGACAGATTTATTGTCTTGCTCTTTCCCTGGAGGAGAGCTGTAAATAAGCTGGCTTGTTTTGTTACTCTTTGTCTTTCAGATATAGCTACAGATGCTTTTAGTTTTCACCAGTGAAGATAAAGTGTAGTGAGAAATTAACAAGTTTCACAGTGGTCCTTAATTCTCACAGGAATTCTTTCTGAGGACTCACTTTGTCCTTCCCTCTCTTCTGCATAGATTAAACTTATATAAATAGATACCTGTATCATCTATGGCAGAAAGCTCCTTTGTGGCTAACGAGCATGGTAAATTTTGCTTCCAGACTTGATGTTTTCACAGAAAAATACTGAGCTTAGATCACTGGGTAAGTTCAGCTCAGAGTGAACACTTTTAATAACATAACATTTTAACGATGCAATATTCTGCAGTAAGGCAATGCAGAGAAAGTTTGATGTACTCCTCATTACTCACTCTGTTCATGTTGCATCCATTTTTTTTAATAGTTGGCATTTCAGAGCTACTATTCATTGCACAGTTGCTTGTCATATGTAATAGCCCCCATTCTCTCTGCCTGATAATTTACATGCTATGGTCCAAATCTCTCTGTCAGGGAGAAGGCTGCCAGAACTGAATGCAAGTTGTACTTGGGACTCACAAATAGTTATTATACACATACAATTAATAATTCATGAACCTTGGATGGCTTTTGGATACCAATTAGCCAGTGGCACTAAAAATAGCTGGGTAAAGGGAAGAGCTTTGGGACTGACCATGCAGGTCAAGACATCATGTTGAGCGCAAAATGAGGTCACAGAGCACAGGCAAGACACACACTATGTTTGTGAGAGGAATGAAGAGGGAGGAACAGGTTGCCCAAGGAGGCTGTGGATGCCCCAGGAGGCATTCAGGGCCAGGCTGGATGTGGCTCTGGGCAGCCTGGTCTGGTTGGTGACACTGCACATGGCAGGGGGGTTGAAACTGGATGATCATTGTGGTCCTTTTCAACCCAGGCCATTCTATGATTCTATGAGATGCCTTTGCCTGGATGGAAAATACAACAGTTTCTCATACCTGGACAATCATGACTTCTACACGCTATCCAAGCAATCTGAATTTGGGAAGTCTAAATAAAGAGCATCTCAGATGACTTTTCTGGAGATAAGAGAAAAACAATGCAATGCAGAATTGTAGGAGGGAGCTTTCAGAAGATGGACTTAACTTCAAGTGTGAGGTGGATCTCAATTATGGGCACAGTCCAATCAAACTGAATACTGTAGAAGCACTATAAGACTAAAGAAATATATGGAGGAAAAAAAAACTAACAGAAAATACAGTAGTATTTTCAGTAATAGATTCTTAGCTTAAATACTATGAATTTTGGTTTCTGGCTTAATAAAACAAATAAAAGAGGATGGGAAAGAAGAATATGAAAGAACTACAAGAACAGCGCAGTAAAAGAAGACTATAAAACAAGAGAAATGAAAACGAGTATATCAAAGTGCTTTGATCTACAGGTGAGAATGACACACAGCTATCCTATCTGCGTTATCACCATCCAGTGATGTGCCACATTACTGCAGTGTGCCACTTGTTTGGCTCTGTGCTATAGGACAAAAGGTTGAGCAAATGAAACAAATAGCTTAGAATATTTTTTAACAGATTAGACATGTGAAGTGTAGTATTAGTACACGTATAGTAACAACATGCTGACAGGGAGAACAACTGCAAGAATTAGTGTCAGTGATGCTTCACAGCATAAACTCATCACTGACAGGAGAAATTTCTCTCCTTTATATATTTTGCATAGAGTTCCGGTACACTGCCTTCTGCTGTAGCATTAAATATGGGCTACTGCTGCAGATAGAGAAGATCCACAAGAATAATAGCCCTTAGTTCTGTTCCTTGGTTTTTATTACCAGTTATTTATAGCATATTATTAAAAAGTCAGACTGTACTGATTTTGTTTTGAGACAGAGAGAACAAATGTGCATATGTGAGATTTATGCCAGTGTGTGTTTGGAAAACGAACCTTAAGAAAAAGTTACTCTGTTTCTCCCTTCTGTTTCTGAATCCTGTTTGAGTTCAACGTTTTTGGTTTGGATTCACACAGGTGGGAAACGTCTTTCAAGACCTTTCCGTTCCAATTTAATCTATTCCTTCTGATGGTTTCCTTCTATTCTATTAAGTAACTAGAGACAGGTATTTAAACTAATTGCTGCACAATGAACCATGAGAAAAGGCAGCAGTTAGATGGATGCTTACAAGGCAGGAGGTTCAAAGGAGACTGACAGGATATTACCCAGTTTGCAGCTCTTATCTGTAGAAAGCAGCAGAACAGAATTAGGGCAATTAGACTTACTAGCTGGTTTACTGACCTGCAAGAATAAAGGGAATAAAAATGCCAGTGCGTGATAAAGTAGGCAATACTTGTAAAACACCATCAGGGCATGCATAACAGCTCACAAAACATTCTTAAGAAAAGTATAATTTTCCACTTCTGTTTTGTTAAGTAAAATATAAAGGGAGAGCACTACAGACAGGGATACAGAGTTAGCTTTTCAGGAAAACACACAGGGCCAGACCTCGCCTCCTACATCTGCACATGTTTTCTGCTCTTCGGGCCCATGGAAATGGGCCAGGAAAATTAATTGGCAGAGGACTGTGTTATCTCTTCTGCATAGTTCCCATGTAGTGTCTCAGAGAAAGACCATGCAGCTAGGGAGCTGACAGGAAAAGCAGCCTGCTGGGGAAAACTGTCCTTGACTCCCACGGATCCCAGAGGATATTCCAGATTTCAGTGGGACATCTCTTTCTTGTTGATCTGAGGCGATCTGAAGAACTCTGTCACTGAGATTTCCTTCTATAGCTGAAAAGCAGGGGTTGATGTGGGTGTCGGGGTTTTCACATACAGTGTAAGTTTTGGGCAGAAGCATGAATGCTGATGTAATGACAGCTTTCTTAAACTAAGAAGCAACGATAGGTCACTGCTTGCATACTAGGTCAGCAGGCCTGCAGCTGCCTCAGAAATATTGTAGAAGAGGATTTGATCTTGGAAAAGGGAGCCAAGGACATTATGAAGTGCTGGCTTGCTCCCACACAACCCACTCCCTCCCCTACTACGTGCTCCTTCCCTACCTTTTGTTTCAGGAACTTCCAAGCTCTTGGTACTCAAGAAGGAAGGAGGATGTCTTTAGGAGATGCTCATCTCCCACTTTAATATATTACGAATGGAAAACTGATCCAAGCTGCTGAATTGCAGAAGAAATAACAGACTATTTTCTTTTCAGATCCCCATTAAGAAAAGTACATCCTTCTTGTCTAGTGGAAAATCCCACGAAGCAGGAAAAAAACATTCTGGAGTTTGCACTGATAAATTACTTAAAAGTGCCTCCCCAGTCGGGGTCTGCAAGGCATGTAGAAGAGTCAGAGCCCTCATATTCTCAGCCCCTCAGCTCTCAGGGTAATTCTGCATCACTTCCATTAAGTGTCATTGGAGTCCTCTCCCCTCCTCCATCACTTCCTGCTCCCTCCACTTTCTTTACCGCTCCTGCAGCATGGCTCACTAAGAAACTGTACTGCTGTTAGCTCCCTCCCATACGGCTATGCACTAATCCCCCCTCCCACACATCCATGCAAAGAGGGGAGAATCTATAGATGTAGAAGAAATGCCTCACTGAGCCGCCATCTGCTATGTAGGTTACATCTGGAGAGCAAAAGGTGCAAAAGAATCATGCTAGGCAGCATTACTGCTTTCCTCCCTGTTCCTCACAACATCTGCAGCACTACCTGAATCTGCAAAGGGAGATTTCTGGGGGAATCTGAATACTGGGAGAGAGCTAATAATCACCTTTCTTCTCCACTTAGAATCTTAAGGTATTTTTCACGGTATTTTTAATTATTGCTTTTGCTCCCTTGCCTGTTCTATTTGGTCAAAAGAAGAGTCGAACCTGGAATTTACTGAAATGTGAAGGGAGGTGGAAAATTGAATCACGCAGTAACTTTCTGAAAAAAAGCTTCTGTCCCTGTCTATTTACATTGAAGCTTTTTTTCACGTCCTAAGGAAGCTTGTCAAGAAACATGCCATTTGTCAGCAGCTTGCGATAGCAGGCTGTCAGCTCACTGCCTAGCAACTCACACTGCATTGGGATATCCTGGCACTACATACACTGTCATGTCTCATTGCCTAATGCTCGCCTTGATGCCGTCTCACTCGCTAACAACATGTTATATCAGGTTCCTCACTTGGGAGATACTGAGCTGTGTTGGCTGGCCCAGTGAGCTCAGCTAATGACACCAATAGGAAAAGCAATATAATGGCTTATCTATGTAGCAGATTTACTATGCCACCGAAGTCACAATGTATTGACACAGGATTTTACATTAAGCAGAAACTCAGCATTGGTGCAGCACGAACATCAGGCTCCTTGAAATGTCAGAAAGCATTTTAAAGCGTATTGCTCATAGCCAGTTGGTGATTTTCAGTGAAATAAAACTATAATCTTTACACTAGGGAAACAATAACAACAACCAAACAAATAAATTTTGCTTTACCCGTGCAACAGTAGCTTAGTTGTGTGACTTGCTGATTAAATGAGGTGAATAGTATTTAGACTTTATCTCCTAGGTAGAAAATCAGAGGTTTTAGTCTTCTCAGTGACAGCAAGACACAGGGAACTGGGGTCCTCAGATGACTGCCATGTGCTACTGGTCGTCATCTTGCAGGTGATGGCTTCCCCCTCCTAGGGCAGGCTGTCCTCCAAAGCTTTTGTTGTTATTCAGAGGAATAGGAGGGACAAAACTGAGGAGCACAATCCAAAAAACCTTTTAGAAGACATAAAAACCCCTTGACTTTGATTCTGTGACTTAAACTCACTAAAAAGCAGCCAGATCTCAGAGGTCACAAGAATGCTGATTTTGCAGGCGAAGGTCTTTGAAGGACTCCCTGTGCTGTTTGTAACACAGCTGTGTTGGGGCCTTGGATTCCCACAAGTATTTCAATGAGATTTTTAACCTCTTTTTCCACAAACCACTAATGCTTTTTTACGTAGGTCAAGGGTTTTGAACCACAGCTTTTAGTATAATACTGAAGAGATGACTTAAGTAATAAGCACACCAAGTAAAATAGAGGTCTTCTCTTGCTGCCTCTTTCATAAGACATGAAAATCAAGAAATATACTCCAAGCTTGTGGATTTTATGTACGTATACACCATGGAATTGTCTCAGCTCATGCACCTTTTAAATTGCCTGCACGCTAACATACAAATGCAGAGAACCTGTCAAAAACGCACTTCTTAATGCAATCAGTGTGGCTGGGGACATTATCACATCTGAAAAATGGAAAACAAAATCTCCAGTTCGATGAGACTGACGGAATAAAGCAAAACAGAGTAAAAATCAACACACGATTACAGAGGCAAAGCAGTCACAGGAGGTGAGTGTGTTCATAGCAGAGCCTAGCAGTCACTGAAGCCACCCTGCTGATCATCTCCGTCACAAATAGAGCCCTTTTGCTGTTACAGCACAACTGGCTCCGCACACATACATAGTGGACAGCTGAGCAGAGCAGGCAAACTGGTTTAGTTAATGCCCACAAAGCTCTATGCAGAACTCTCAGCTGTGAGCAGTAATCACTAAAAATTTGTCATAGCAAAAAAATTAAAGCTCCTCCCAAAGAGCACATGAAAGCATTCTCAGCGAGTCTCATTTATGCTTCTGATCCTTCGTGCATCTGGAGCAGTGTCATTAGTCATCAAGGCATCAAATATCCCTGACCAAGTGACAAATCCTGTGCATCGAAAGCAGAACATTCTCTGAAATAAGTGTTTCCACTGTTCCTAACATACTACAACAGACATAGAAAGCCAGATAATTCTTTAGAAGCCCCAAATCCTAATGAGAAGGCATCGTAGTGCTTTTGGAATTACCCAAATCATAGAATCGTAGAATGGTTTGGGTTGGAAGGGACCTTACAGATCATCTCATTCCAACTCACCTGCTATAAGCAGGGACACCTCCCTCCAAACCAGGTTGCATATATATACTTTTCTTTTTTCTTCAATAAGCTCTATTTAATATAATTATTCTCCTGAATGCCATGTATATAAGTAGATTTTCCATAGGGAAGAAGCCAATCATTCTAATTTTTGTATCAATCAGAAGATAAAGCAAGTCAGTTAGTGAAGATGGTTTAATCCAATCCATTCCATTTAAGGATGTAACAAGGCCAACGTGTACACTTGGCTGGTTATATCTCAGCTGAGGATTGGGTAACTGTTACGAAACAAATAAATACTAACAGGACCCTTGTGAGTGTAACTCCAGAAATCAAAACCCTCATTCTTTTAGGAAAGTGACACTATTCTGATAAAGAAACAAACAAACAAAAAGGATATAAAAGAACCGTCATTTTAAACAAAGAAGAAACTTGCAGTAATGTTATTTTTATCAGCATGCCCCTTCATTTGCCTCAGGAAGGTTTCACTAAGAACCAAAACACTGTCAGAAGTGCATACCTTACAGCATTTTATGTGCCTGGCACATCAGCAGCTCTGTAAACTCTATCTTCTACATTACTTTCCTGAAACCTACTTATCCTAAAGTGTGTTAAAAGCATTTGCACAGATGCAGGAAAGTATTATTGTAAATGCGATTCTTATGCTTAACCTTGACTAGAAACTATAGCAAATGTAGTAGTGCATGTTTTTTAGGCTTTGGAGCGTGTCACATTTAACACTCAGTGTTATCTGACTTTTTTATTGCAATATGTCCAGACAAAGACTAATGTTAATCATTGCATCTTTCTCTCACTACATTATATGTACACTCATATAAATAGCACTTGCATGGTATGTGCTGTGGCACTCCTGGCAGACACATGTAGATACACACACATCACCACTTGCAGTACACTCAGTAAGCTGTCACCAACGTGTAATTTTTTTATCAGCATTATTTTCAACTAGGGATGGAGTGATACAAATAAGGGAGGTTGACATTCTTGAAGGATTATCCAGGAAAATATATAATCATTTGCCAGAAAATACGCAGAGAGTACCTGGAATTTAAGCAGAACTATGTCACAGATCATTCCTCATTATTTTGCTGACACAGTTCATTTTCCAGTCCCATAAAAGCTAGTTGTTTTTGAGCCTGTTTGTTGAACAGGCCAATCCAAGCTGATGTGTCTCAGATTTGACCCAGCATTTCCATGGGTAGCTCATCATGCCTTCTCTTCAGTCTCCCCTTCTCCTTGCTCAGACAAGCAGGGCATTGAGGAGGATTATCTACCTGGGAACACCTGGTCATGGCAGCGCCTTGCTGCTAAGGAGGATGAGAGCACAACATTGATCACGCTCTGTCACTGACTGCCTGGGAGGTGGTGGAGTCCCTGTCTCTGGAGGTGTTCAAGAACCATGGAGATGTGGCACTGAGGGACATGGTTAGTGGGCATGGTGGAAGTGGGTTGATGGTTGGACTTGGGGATCTTACAAGCCTTTCCCAATTGTAATCATTCTATGATTCAAAGTCTAGTGGCAGCCTCTGTGCTTGTCCTAGATACCCTAGGCTCATCTCGAGAACATGCCACGTTCTCCTGAGGGCAAACAGACTTGCCAGCAATGACTTGATTCCTTTTGCAGCAGGCAGCAAGATTGGACCCAAGGAGCACATCACAGTTGTTTTAGCTGCAGCAACCCCAGGGGATCTGCAGGATGTGACAACACTCCAGCCTTTTCACTGCTGGCTCTTTACTACATTGGAGGAAAAATGAGGGTAATTCCCAGCTGTCTACACATCTGTACCCTTTTCCAGGGTTCTCTTGACACCTGGAAAATCCTTTTACAGCCACACACACAGCTTTAGGACTGCTTGGTGATGTCCTGCAGTGCTGGGTCTCTGGGCTGGGCTTTTTATGCTGAGCTCCAGTTCCCACATCATACCTTTTCACGTGGCTTGGCTGGAAATGGAAAACGTGTACACACGATGACAAAGAATTAAGGCTAGAATATCTGCTGTGGTCCGGAAAGCAATGTGACTCTACTTACGAGTGGCACAGGAATGACAGCACCAGCCTGCGCTGAAGTGCTGTGCTAGTGGGTAAGAGATCAGACAAAGCTTTATTCCTGAGCACAGGCTAATGGTAAACACCAAGCTCTGGAGGCGAGTCTGGGCTTAAATGCATGTCCAGACCTGTGCTTAGCAGAGTGCAAGCCCAGCCAAGTGACTTCAGCAGGGTCAGGATGTGGCCATTAAAACCACAGAAAGACAAAGAACAAACAAAGAACCCCAACAACAACAAAAACAACCCCTTAAAAACAGTTGACTACTACTGGCTTCTTATTCTAGTGTTACCTAAAAGAAAAGGGCAGAATGTGTCTTTGACTCCCCCTTTTGTTTTGTGAAACTATATAATTTTCCAAGAACTCCCTAAAATATCAGGAAAGAGAAATGCAACACCCTTAAGGCATGCAACAGAGAAGACCATACTCCTGGCTGGTTGACCGAGCAAGATCACATTCGAAGTCTTCATGCCCTTGCCTACTCCAATTCTTATCATGGCTAATAGCTCAAATTTAGAAGGAATTTCCCACATCTTCCTCATATCGGTTAATTTGCTTCATCTGCTAACTCAGGTTTCAGAGATAGCTGCCTTTTAGATCCATTCAGTTGTTAAAGTATTCAGACAATTGGGACTACACCATGTTTCGCTCAGTAAGAAGAGAACAGAGTGGATTTTATACTATGTGGGTCACTCCCATGAGTTTCCCAGTTTGGATTAACCCAGATTTCAATGATTACTTGCTTATTACAGAGAAAAGTAAGTGCAATTCATGGATGACAGTAACAAAAATGTTGCTCTATAATGTTCTCCTATATTTTAAAATCTGAACAAAAGGTTGAAAAAAATCAGGTTCAGATCTGTAAAGATGGGAAAAAAAACCTGAGCACAATCCTGAAGTGGTCTTCCCTGGAGCTCAGACCACGGCAGGTGGTGGGTCTGACAGCTTCTAACAGTGGGTAATCTCTAACTTATAGAAGCACAAGGATTTAAGTGCATAAGGCTTTTCAGAAAAATAAACTATAAATACTTTAAACAAAAATTAGATAAACAAAACAATGAAGAAGTGAATACAGAATCATAACAGCAAGATTAGGCCTTCAGATGATCTTAAAGCTGTATAGTAATACAAGGGTTTTAACCTACTGTATCCTATTAGTCCCTTTTTAACTCCGCTGTGCAAGTGCAATTGCAAATAGCTTCAGAGGTTCATAGCAAATAGCTTCAGAGGTTCAAGATGTGCAGAGGTTCAAAGAACAAACTGGATTTTTGATTTGTAAAGAGGGATTTTTGTTTGGCTGGTTCTGTACTCGCTACATGCTCTATTCTGGACTCATTGCTTACAGAAGGTAAATGTAATTTCATATAAAAGCTGCATAACCTAAAAGACATCTGTGTTTGTACAGAGAAATCATGTGTTCAAAGGATGAGAAGTGAAACAAACAATTCATCGTTAACTATTTGCTGAACTTCTTACATGTTAAAACACTTGAACAGGGCACACTTGTTTATCCAATGTGCGACAGTGGCAGAAGTCACCTCCTCCATATAGGAGGTCTCACTGCTGGCTGCATGCCCTAAGTGTGAGAAATAGGAGTCTGACTACCAGAGAAATAGCCCAGGAGAGGTGAGAGAGGAATTTGATGAGATGAGTTATCTAGAAGTGATGAAGCTTTGAGATAGATAACACCTCAGTACAATTTTCTTATTTACTGTGCATTTCTTGATAGCACTATTTTAAAAGCATAATTTATGCTCCTTATACATTAATATCTTATGCATATTCACCTTTTCACCTTTCTTATCACAAGTTCAAGTCGCTAGGGATGTTTAAAGTACCACATATCCTGAAAGACACAAAGTATGGACAAGAACAAGGAGGACGACAGTGCTTCTAGTTAAAAACACACACATGAAGGCAAGGATAGCTAAATAGAAGGAAAAGTTTTATTTGCTGTAGATGTAAAAAAAATCCTAACACAAGGAAAGGGATCAGTACAAGGGGCTCAGTGTAACGCCTGCCAACACCAAGCAATTTGCAGTAATGTATTGCACTCACTACAAATTGGAAAGGAATTTAAGACCAAAATAAATGCATGAATATACAGCTGGGAAATGCTCTATTTATGGTAGATAACTTTTTTTGGGGGGGGGCATTTAAAAATGTTTACAAAGTAGAAGAGCAAAAAATGTACTTTTTAACCATGTAAATAAATGAACAGAAATGAACTGAAATATAACTATTGAAATAGAACACGGAACACTTATATCAAGGATATAAATAGAGGATAAATAAAGGATAAAATATTACAGGGGATGCCTACTTTAAAAAAAAAGACCTAATGCTCTTTCAAATGTGAGCATGCAGCAATCACACTCCTAAAAGGAGATGTACCTTCACTGGATTTATAGTAGCAGAACAAAAAGTCCCATATGTGCTCAGGTTAAACAGCACTCCCCAGATAGAAATGGTCAAACTGGTCTACAAACCCGCCTACAAAAGAGGATGCAGAAGATAATCCCAAGGAATTTGATTAAGTGCTTAAGAGCCTACAATGCGTTCAGGAGGTAATACACTACATTAATACAGGTATCAGAGTATTTATGTATTATGTAAACACTGTTAGCACAGAAAATTAACCTAAACAAGTTGATCAAATGCTAAAATGAGATGTTATTGAGATGATCTTGATATTTACTGGATAAATTCACCATCTGATTCGTGTAAGAAAATATTCCTAGTTCCACTACAACAAAGCCACCCAATTCTGACTGTTGGATTCTGAGGGCAATTGAGAAGACCTGTATTGGTTATAGATGACAGTTATTCTGGAACACCCTTGTTGACTGAAACCTATAAAATCTGTACCCACAAGTCACTTTCTAGTCATTTAAATAGGGCATTTCAATACAATACAATAGAAAAGAAAGCCTAAAGAGCTCCATCAATGCAAGCACACAAGTGTTGGGAGCCATCCTGCAGGATTCCATGCTGCCCAGCACCTACCTAAAAATGAGGTTTCTATAATGTAGAACACTTCCTACTGTTCAGAAAAACCATCAAGAGGCTGCAAAAGCATGTATCAGCTGTATAATACAGGAGCTTCTGATGACTTATGCTTCCCCATAGTAAAATCCAAAAGCTGCAGGAAAATACATTTTTAGAAATATGACTCAATACTATTATATCTTTCCAGAACATGAAGCAGTATGACAAACTCAAGCATGAAATATAAAACGGCCGAAGCATATCAGAGCATGGGAAAATAACTCCTGATGAAGTTCTGGATTGCACTGTTACAGGTAAGGGGGTAGAGGTAAAACAAACAAACACAAAATGACCTTCCATGATTGCTCTTCTACCCCACAAAAGGTGTCTCTTCCACCCTAAGGGAAAGACAGAATAATAGGAGTTGACCTACCTGCTGAATATGGTCTGTCTGCACATTCCACTTGCTTTTGAGATCTAACTAGTTACAGCCATTGTGTCATCCCCTTTTTATTTAAAGAATAAAATCTTACTACACCAGTACCACTCCCAACACCAGAACTGTTTGGCTAATTATTCACCCAGTGTACACACAAACTTCACGTTGCTGGGATGCTTTGGTTTGAAAAATGTGACTTGTCAACCCTTCATCTTCATAAAACTGATCCAGATGATCAGAGTATGACTTTTCTGTGTCCTGTGGGGAGCTCCCAGACTGCTTTTGCAGAGAAATGTGCTGCTCTTGTAGAGGTGAATGCAGAGCGAGGAAAGCGTGAAGCTTCTATTTTGGTAATAAGTGGCTTGGTAATGTGTGGTTTGATGGCATATTTTTCACACCAGAGCAGCCCCACTGGGCACAAAGCTCAAAAGAAACAATAGTGCAAGTCCTCAGAAAGAAAACGTCAGGAAAATATATATCACATTAGGCAGAGCAATTAATTGGCTGCTATATATGTATTCTACTGCTATATGCTGAATAGGAATTGAGCAACTTAAGAACATAGGTATTCAATTTTAAAAGCAGACTTTCTTCAGTTGGAGTTTTAATGGCATTTTTATAAATAGAAGCTCTGTTTTTTTAACGTTATTCCCATTGAGAGGTGCTAAACATATGCACCCCACATTGCAACTCTTCAACTTGGCCTCAAGTTTTAAACTGTATTCTTAAATAGAAACAATAATAACGCTCCACTGAAAGCAGTTTTAAAGAGCTATGGTCCACACTGTCTGCCTAAAGGAAGATGGGGAAATTAAAAACTGCAAGAGAGAAATATTTCAGTAATAAAAGCTACAGCAGAGCAGACAATAAATGGAGTGCAGCATTTCAACTCTTTAAAGCTGTATCGTGTCGCAGTCTATTCAACTGTATATCAGCACAAACTTTCTGTACAGCAAACATGTCCTTTGTGTGTCACAAAGTATGAACGTACACGTGAGAGTCTCACATAGTTCTGTACCAAAAGCACAGAAAAAATAAACTCTGAAAAGCAATGTTGTAGAATGCTTGCTCTGGAAAATTACTATCAGAGACAAAACAAATCCATGCCAGAACACAGCCCTGTGGCATTACAGTATCCCTCGGGCAAATGGGGAAAGATAACCCTTCATGCAGCTAGACTACCAACACTGGCACACAGACCAACAGACACTTCAGCAGAGTGTGGAAAGCATCAGTGAGCTGTCAGGCCTTGAGCAGTCATGTGTAATAAAGCTCATCTGTTACGGGTACCTACCTGTGTTGCATAGCTAGGCACAGACAGTATTTTCTTATTGCTAAAAATACATCCTTCCCTTCTCCAAAATGACAGAAGTATAACTTTGCCTGACCTATTTTATGTCCTTATTCATTCTGTGGAAATCTTGTAAAATTGACACCTAATTTCCAGGTGCTGTTGCTTAGCTTCCTAAATTATTAATAGGACTGTAATAATTATCCCTTTTTTATCATTACATGGATCAGCCAATAGATGCAAAGAGAGCAATCACATCATCACCCTTGTATCTGAGCATGTTTACAATATCAGAAGATCCCTCTGCCATGGTCAATTAATACGTTGTATTACAAAGATGCATTTTATGTCATGAACTAATGATATACTATACTGGTCTAACATAATTGTGTCAGTAGAGATCCAGGGTAGAGCACAAAATCTGGTACATATTTGGAAAATATGGACCAAAATCTACAATGTCTGTCATGGTAGCCACCATAGCTCTTTTCTCAAGTGACAAGTGATAGGACACGAGGAAAAGGCCTCAAGTTGTGCCAGGGGAGGTTTAGATTGAGTACTGGAAGAATTTCTTCACGGAGAGGGAAGCCAAACATTGAAACAGGCTGTCCAGGTCAGTGGGGAGGCCCAGTCCTTGGAGGCAGTCAGGAGATGCATGGACACGGCACTAGGGCACATGGGTTAGTGGTGGGATGCAGTACGTTAGGTTGATGGTTGGACTCAGTGATCTGTAAGGTCTTTTCCAACCCAGGTGGTTCTACGATTTGGTTAGTGCATTCAAGAGCGGTGTCAGGTGGAGCCAGAAGGCTTCAATGCGTGGGGTGCACTTTGTGTACC
>PPHD01012240.1:0-18181 GCA_002909625.1 Bambusicola thoracicus | reverse complement strand
GTGGGCATGCCTGGAGGAACCAAAATTTGGCAGGGAAGTAAAAGTCTACTTGGCACATCATGAACATGCAGCTGGAACAGGTAGATACGTGGCTACTGTCTATATATATGCCCAAAATATCACTCCTGGCGACCAGACTCGAAGTCATCTAGATCAAAATGAAGGTGAGGGAGGTAAAAATGGCTGAGAATCGGAGGAAAATCAGAAACACACCACCAATGAGAACAAAGAAAGGATGATCCAAGAGCTTCAAGGAGCAGGGTAGTCCAAAGTCTTTTGGATATGACCTGGGCATTTTGGAGTTTGAAATTCATGGTGTGAAAGCTCAAAACCAGGAGTTGGACTCAATGATCCTCAAGGGTCCCTTCCAACTCAGGATATTCTATAATTTTATGAAAATAAATGCCACAACACCTGGCCTTTGATTTATATGAAGAAGTCTAGAGAGGACTTGTAGCCTCTAAAACCACCCCTGACTCCCTTGTATACCTCATATAAAGTGGAAACAGAGCAAAATGTCCTATGATTTGCTTCATACGTGTAAAAAGCATATACATTGGTAAGACATGGTGTTTCTACCATCTGAGTCCAAAACAGTTGCATGCAGGACAGATAAATTTAAATCTTAAATGGTTATTTCCCCGGCATGAGCAAAAGAAAGTGAAGTTTTCAAGATGCAATAATGTGATGCCTTCTCATCATTCTCCTGTTGTAGGTGTATGGAATGGATCAGCTCTTTAGAAGACGCAATGTGCAGATCCCTAAATATCCAACTTTCTTGAATGCAGGTGGATAATCTGTTTGAGGTTTGATTCTACTAATAAAAGCCCAAGTGAGTTTTATATTCAGTGCAGAATGAGTGGGGCTCAGAAAAAAACATTCTTCCTTTGGTAGTCCTTAAAGATTTGATCCAAATGGAATTAAAAAGGGAGGTGTCCCTGACCAGTTGAACAGTGGAAGTCATTCCCTTTACAGTTGTGATGAGTTCATGCTTAGACTGGATGATCTTAGTGGTCTCTTCCAACCTTAATGATTCCATGATTCTATCTCCTCTCTATCCTTTGATCAGCTAATCTGTTTCACTCATTTGCAGTTTTAATGAACGTCGCCTCCAGGTGGCCCCTGTGCAGCCCTGTGTCATGGTGAGAGGTCCATGAATTGCTTCACCCTTTCCCTCTGCCCAGGTATGATCACATGTGCATATGTTTGAGATCCTGCTCCTCCCTACCCACTGCTGCAAGCTCTCTCTGAATCAAAGGAGATAGGAAATTGGAAGCAGCTGTGATGGGATCATAAAAGAAATAAGATGGAGGTATGGCCAACAGAGAGAAAATTTGGGATGGCTCAAAGCTTAGCCTTCCCCATACCCCTCCCCGTGCTCACGCTGAGCACAGAGGTTTTATATTAAGGTTTCTTGCACTTCAAATAGATCCCCTGGTAGCTGGGCATGGAGGAGCTTCTCAGCTTGATTGGGTTTAATTCAGCATAACAGCATCATGGGGTTTGGAGATGAGTGCTTCAAGCCTGGAAATCTGCTCCTGCCATGGCTGCTTCTCTCCAGGCATCAGCAGCAGGGCAATTTGAAAGAAAAATCATCTGAAATTCAAACCTGTTTAAAAAAACCCCGCAACTTAGTCTGCCTCAAACTGACAGCATAGGGCAAATAATCCACATGCGAAGTAGCTGCATGAGGTCTCATAGGGTATTTGAAGGGCCTTCAAGAGATGAGCAAACCTTCGTTCACCCAAGGATGCAGTGCTGAAGTCCCGTAGGTACCAATTTCCCACCCAAAAGTGATCTGGAAACAGAGCCCCTGAATATGGTCAATGTCAATGCCAGCATATCTGGATGGGAAAGCGGGAGGTTGGGAGGAAGCTCTCCTGCTCACAAAATCAGAGCGCTTTCCTTTGCAACCCCCAGCACATCCCAAACCTCTCCCAGATACAATCATGACTGGTTTGGAAAAGATGGGATGAAGGAAAGGTCTCAGCCTTTGGGATTTCCACAGCCAGAAGACGTTCAACAACCCACGTTTCATCATAGGACCAAAGAAGGGTGAAGAGATACCTCGAAAGACCAACAGACATCTGATCTCTGCTGTGAAAATAAATTGCCCTCCGTCACAAACTGAGCCATGGATAATTAAGAAAAAGTCCCAAAAACATTTAACTGGTAGCTGATTCCAAAAGTGAGGCCTTCCCTCATGATTAGGAATGCGTTAAATTGAATGCATCAGATACGTGAAATGAAAAAGCTTTACAGTGGCAACCTGTTAAACTTCCACCAGAAAAGGAGAAAAGAACCAACGTGATGCATCACAAGATGAGAAAAACGAGAACAAATTGTCGGCAAAGAAAAAGTCCCTGAATTGGAGTTTTCTGTAGAAAAACAAGCAGCTGTCACTGCTGTCACTGTGGTCTTTCCAACCTTAATAATTGATTCTATGATTCTATGCTTGGGGACAGCTGGGCAGTCCCAGCATGGCTCAATGATGAGCATCCCTGGCAGAGCCCCGCTTCCCCCTGATTTATCCCTTTACAATTTCCCTGTGCGTTTTCACTGTTGTTTAATCTCACAGTGTCTCACTGCTTAACAGTTCCCACGGGGGAACAATTTACCCACAGGCTTCCAAGCAGCTGATGGAAACAATATGAAGATAGGTATTTAATGCAGCACGTTCGCTAATGTACACCATGGGGGAAAAGCTTATTTAATACCGAACAATTTTACAGATGCAGCAGGCTGATTCGTTTGCCTTTGCTGTGACACACTGCTAGGAAACACTGGTGCTGCACCAAAACCTGTCTAAGCCCCATTCTTCCAAATACAATTTATTCCCCAATAAACCAAAGTTTGCATCCGCAAAGCAAATTGCAAGTTACCCGCTCTGCAGGGACATCTCCAGTCGTAAGGCAACTACTTTCTGTATGTAACACTAGGTGCATGCTCACAGCCATGCAATTAAATATTAAATGATCAAAAATTAAATATTAAAGCATTGCCTGATTTTTGGGTGGTTCTGTGTAGAGCCAGGAGTTGGACTTGGTGATGGATTGATGGTTGGACTAAGGTGGTCTTAGTGGTCTTTCCGACCTTAATGATTCTGTGATCTTTATAGGTCCCTTCCAACCTGGAATATTCAATGATTCTATGTATGTCAGCACCCTTAGTATTGTGTATTATTTTGAAAACCACATTTGGACACAGCCAGGAGAGAAGTTTGGCAGAGAAACCATCTCTTGGACCACTTTGCACCCATCAGATCGAGCACAGCTCATCCAATGTTCAATTATATCCAATCCCATGGCAGTCTTTCAATGAATATGCTCTCCAGGGTGGCTGCCTTTGGGGACAGGAGGATTCTGCAGGTTTTGCCACCATGGACATGTCCCCTTGCTTGTCCCTTGCCCCTGGGGACATGCTATAATGCCTTGCACCCACTAGCGTCATCCCACTCTCCTCCGTGAACTCATGCCCCAAACATAGGAAAGAGAAACAAAAAGGAAGGAGGGATGGTGGAACAGGGTAGTCTTTACCCTAGCGCAACTAGTTAAAGCAGGACAACTCATTTTAACAGCTAAAACTTGGTAAAACAGGAAGAGACCAAATTCTAGCAAAAAGTATCATCAACAGAAAACCCTGGGGAGCAGGTGTAAGTGGCATCATTTCTCCTTCCCCTCTCCCATTTCCCCTTTGGTGTTCCCCTAGCCAGGGGGATATCAGCTTTCCCCAACAGGACCATTTTGTGGTGCTGGAGAAGGTCAGAGAGCTCGGGGAAATTCAGCAGTCAGACATCCACAGGTGGCATCACTCTAAGCAGATTACTCATAGCATCCCAACACACAACCCAAGAATGAGTGAAGATGCTGAAAACTGAAATTCTAATTTTGCTATCAACTCCCTTCTGAAAATAGTTGAGTATAACACTCAGTTAATGAAGGATTGGGCCACATGCTCCTACAGGAGCTGTCCCCTTCTCCCAAGGGCAAGGGACCCATTTACAGTCCATGTCCCTTAAAACAAGGATTTGGGAATTCAAAACTGACGTTTTCTCACTTATTCTGGAGGTGTTCAAGACCAGGCTGGATGGAGCTCTGGGCAACCTGACCCAGTGCCTGATTTGGAATCACAGAACCATGGAATACTCCAGGTTGGAAGGGACTTATAAAGATCACTGAGTCTAACTCAACGGTTGGCAACGCTGCCCACGGCAGAGAGATTGGAACTGTATAATCTTCTGAGGTCCCTTCCAACCCAAGCCATTCTGTGATTTTATGATTATGATGAAGGTAGATTGGGCCAGGTCCACAGAACAAGACCGGCACCATTTATATGAAAAGTGCACACAGTCGGAGTCAGAACCCAAGGGACTGTCAAAGCCCAACCATGTTGACCTGAGCATCCTGCAAAAAATCCCAGAAAACACTCAAGATGTGACACTGCCAATGACATGCCATCAGCTGTGAATAATTTATGGCATTTTTTATGAAGGTCTGATAAAAAACAGCACAGGGAGAAAAACACAGTGGGGAGAAGAACCCAATGCAACGCGCTGCCAAACCCAAGCAGACCTCAACTCGTAATTCCCAGATGTCCTCCCCTTGGAGTTCATCCTCAGAGGATGCTCTACCGAGTGCTCAGGCTGCGGGCAGATAGCTCTCAACACTTCTCGGACAACAGCAATGCAGAACAAGAGGAGATTTACTCCCGGCCTAAATTATTCAAAAGAAAAGGGACTGCGCATCTTTAACAAGGCATCGTTTTATGAAGCAAGGTTAACATTTTTACTTGATTCAGTAGAATATTAGAAACTCTCCGGGGTCCATTTGAGGACTTTCTACTTTGAGCAAAAGAACGGACTCAGCACTTTTTATATTATTTAGAGAATAAAATTAACCCTTAATGGCCCAAGCTGCTATTTCTCCTCCCCAGTTAAATATGGCCCGCTCAGCAATTTCTCCCCATATATAATTACAGGCTGCTATCCATCATCTGTAGGAGAATGCTTTTCTGACACTCCAAAAGTGACGCAGTAAGCACTTTTACTAATAGAATAAATATTCTAAATATCTCTTTTATATTTTCATTTAAATTGGAATATTTTAAAATAATTGTAGGGATGCTGCTCGTGCGGCTAGTGCTGCAGGACAGCTATGTTTTTCTTTAGAAGAAATGTTTATCCTGCACACAGACCCCTCCACACACCAACACAAAAAAGTAATTAGCCAAAGTCTAATTTATTAGGATTTCCCTCCATTCTTGCTGATGTCCTGAGTTTCTTACAGCCCTTACTTTTGGCTTTTCTTCCTCCTGTTTGCTTGTTTTTTGCCCTGTAGCCACTTCTTCCATCTGGAAGGGACAGGTTTGCCTTGATGAAGGCACTTGGTTGTGTTTTGGTGAAGGGACAACTCAAGAAACACGTAGATGTGGCACTGAGGGATACGGTTTAGTGGGAAATATTGGTGGTAGGTGGACAGTGGACTCATGGTTCCATGAGTACACATGGAGGGGACGGGCTGACAGTTGGACTTGATGATCTCAGAGGCCTTTTCTAACCTTAATGATTCCTGTGATTCTATTTGGAGGCTTTATATGATGTTCTCTAAGCACCTACAGCTTTTCCCACGTTAATTCACCAAAACATATCATGGCTTCACCATCTTTCCCTTTGTGCAAAGCTCCATTGTGGGCATCTCCTGAGAGCCAGGCTTCAAGCATCATTATCTTCCCTTGGCTTTTCAACCCTCATCCGCTCACAGAGATGCTCCTGAGATCTTCCAGTGTCTCCATCAAGAAGAGCTCCTGGGACGGAGAGAAGGAGAGCCCAGATCCGAGCATCCCACCCAGATCCCAACATCTTCAGAGAACAGCAGTTCAAAACACATGGGATTCAGAATGCTGCAGGAGCAGCCACTCTGCAAAACAGTGCTTAGGCAGCCACTTCTTCATGCATAACTATTAAATGCAATAAAATAATATTGCTCTATAGGCCCGCTGGGGAGTTTTTGGGATGGTGCCCTGCGATCTGGCAGACTTTATGTAAACAAAATTATTGTTTCATTAGTGGCTCAGGTTTTTTTTTCTTTCTTTCTTTCTTTTTTTTTTTTTTTTTTTTTTTTTTCAGTTGAAGAGCTGAATTAAAGCAGTGTTTGCAAAACTCCAAAAGTGTCTGAAGTGTTTTAGATGTGGTACCCAGTGGCTCCAGCTTGGGGAGTTGCTCGCTGAAGTCTGTGTCTTGTCCCACTGACTCATGGAAGTGGCTGAACCTACTCAGGATATTATTTCCATGTAAGGCAAATTCATCCTAGAGGTTAAAAGCGTATGTCCCAGAGGGAAGAGAATGGCTGCTATCCTCCAGCTTTATCAGTGCTGGGTTCAGATGGTGCAGGGAGGTTCAGGTTTGACATCAGGAAAAACTTTTTCTCCAAAAGAGTGGTCAGGCATTGAAACAGGCTGCCTAGGGAAGTGGTGGATTCACCATCCCTACAAGTGTTCAAGAAACATGGAGACGTGGCACTGAGGGACGCGGTTTAGTGGGCAATATTGGTGGCAGCTGGATGGTTGGACTAGATGGACTAAAGGTATTTTCCAGTTTTAATGATTCTATGATCTCCATAAATCTCAGTCTACTTCTGTCCACTTATTCAGTCTGCTGGAAAATTTCCTGTCTACCTCTTCCCAATTGTGAGCATGCACTGCACACCCTGAGGACTCCGATGTGATCATGGGGAGTTTGAGATGGCAATGGGAGGAGTAAGGTAAAGGTGGTCCTTGTGTTGTTCAAGGAATCCAAAAGAAATTAAGATGTTTTATCAACAGAGTGGCTCACAGTAAGAGGCCAAACAAGGTATTAAATGAATAGGAAACAGCAAAATTGAATCAGGAAGGTACGATGCACCCAGGAGGTACTCTTCCCTAACCCAACAACATCCTCTCCAGGAAACATGGAAATGTGGCACTGAGGGACATGGTTTAGTGGGCACGGTGGGGATGGGCTGGAGTTGGTCCTGATGATCTTAATGGTCTTTTCTAACCTTAATCATTCTATGATCCTAATGCCCAGAGACGCTCAGCAACGCCTCAAAGCAAGGCAGTGGGAGACCCCTACAGCACTTAGGAAGGATGGCGTTGATATGAGACACTGGATAACCCCCAAACTTCATTTCTTTAATGTAAGAGCTCCAGAATTCCATTGGAAACCAGCAACTGTCAGCCAGCTCCAGCTCCTTTTCTGGGAAGGCTAAGCAATCCCATGCTCTGTGTGTTACATACAATGCCATAAGTTCAGGGACACCTTACAAATCAACCATGGGTGCACACCAAATCCCTGCAGCACTTCACCACATTGACCTGAAGCAGAAACATACGGGGATGGGAGCCAGGTTCCAGGAAATTCCCTTCCAGGAACACATCTCAGCACATCAGGAAGCCCAAATGATGTAGTCTACAATAGGAAGGGTATTGCAGCCGCTGCTATTTTAGCATATTTTTATCCCGAGCCCCAGGAGCTCATGCTCAGTTTTAACCCACCACGGCAGTCAGCGTGACTGAAAATAACCACTAAGTTCTGCAAAAAACAGAGCTCAGAGTGCTCTCCTTTTGCTTTTCATCTATTTAACTGAGCAGTGCCTGGGGCTGGTGCTATCTGCACACGGATGCACAAGACCAGCACATGATTGCGAGCTGCGACCTCCTTCATTTGTTTCCTTTTTCTTTTTTTTTTCCATGCCTGTAAGGAAACAAAGCCACTTTGCCCATAAACCTTTGGAAATGCATCCAGGTGTTCAGCAGCTTCCAGCTCTATGGCTCCCTTTGGTGTTGTAGCTCGCGTGAAAAACAGCTGGTGGCTCACCAGTACAGTGCCCTCTGCCTATTTTAGCAAAATCCCAAATCCATCACTGCAGGCAGAGAGGGAATGGTTGCCTTTTTTTACCTTTTCTCCCATAGGGCAATAGCCTTTGAGAAAATCCTGGCACACTTCTGCCTTCCTGGACACGTAGACGTGGCTGTAGGGGCAGTCGCTGTTGTTGCAGATCCCTTTCAAGAAGTAGGAGCACACTGGCATCTGAAAGAGGAAAGGATGAGAAGCAGAGGATGAGAAACCCCCATACTCGTGGCTATTAGGAACTGTTCCAATGCCCAGAACTGAAATAAAATCGTGACACACGTAAAATAAATCTGTGCCTTTTGCCAACCACTGATCCCAGGGGTATTTTTAGTTCTTCTGTTGGGTTCTCACAGCACAGCTCCATGACATGACATGGTCCTGCTGTCACAGCATCCCACAGGATGATTGCTGGAAAGCACAAAACTGCCCTTACAAAACTCAGCATAGCAAAGGGATGGGGTTGTCAGTGGCATGGGGTGGATTTGTATCCCCTGCAAAGCTCCCAAATAACCTTGGAGGAAAGGGCAGAAAACACCATCCCAAGAGATGATGCAGCAGCAGAAGCAGAGGGCTTGCCCCATCTGAAACACTCTTTCCCATCATGGTTTTCCTCTCTCTCATGTGGGTTTTCCAGCAGCACAAGGGTAATCCCGCAACTTAACAAGGGGAGATAAGTGCTTGCAAGCATAATTTGTAAGGGAGACTGTATCACATGCAGGCAACAGCCCAGCACCCCTAGAGCTACAGGAGAGCTGGAGCTGGAGGAGGAATGCTCCAGGAGAGGAGGAGGAGGAGCAGAGCTGTTCCAGTACACATGCTTGTTGCTCCCCAGCTTCAGCATCACTATGACAAACAGTGAAAAGCAAGAGAGCATTCACCCACCGCCTCAAACTGCAAACTTCACCTTCTTCCAGCTGTTATAATTAAAAACAAATTACCAATCTGCAGCAATATGTCACCATCCTTAACTCAAAGTAACTTCCCAACCCTAGAAGCAGCTTTGCAATGTGATCGGTTTGTAACCTAAACGCTGTTCCATCCCCCAAACGCTGTCCCATCCCCTCAACGCTGTCCCATCCCCTAAATGCAAAATTTACTTACTGCTCAGTGCACTACTGATCCCTCTGCTCATCCCAGTGCTGCTGCTTCAAGCGTCCCCAAACCAATACTTACCCTTCTGCAATAAGCGTGCGCAGAAAAGTCCCTTTCCCTGAAGGGCACGTTTAGGGTTTTAACTAAATTGGCTCATTTGAGGCAAAGAGAGAGGGAGATAGAGGGAGGGGGGAGCAGAGGGGAAAGAAAACAAAGGGTGCTTTAAGAGAGAAGAGTTTATTTTTAATTGTCTTTTAACTGCAGACATTAACATAAAGGACAGGGCTCTAGGGCTATCTTTTTTGTTGGTGGTGGTGTGACCGTAAATGATTCCCTTAATGTAGTTTTTGATATAGAGCCCAAATTAGCTCTAATAAAAAGGGATAATAAAGCCAGCTCTTATACAAAAATAAACTCCTCCTAGCTGTCAAGCCTGAGCCATTATCAAGAGGAAGCAGCACTCTCATTTCAATTAACCTTGTTTGCACCCCACTACGTCCACACAAATAACAATAACATTAATTCAAGGCACTGGTGCGGTGCGTCCATATTAGACAGCTTTGACTATGTACACGCTTTGGAGCCAGCAGCTAATGAACCCGAAACTCAACGTGAATTTCCAAATTGCTCACAACAGAGTTTTGAAGCTCTATTAGGGAGAAAAATGCTGATTCTTTTCGAGTTCCTCAAGGGGAAAAGCTGTTGTAGCAGCAGCGGGCGGCTGCCGGAGTCCTAGCCTCTTGCTAACCTTCAGTCACAAACCCATTCATTCAGATTTATGGGTTCCTTTAAATCACAGCGACACGCTGGAGGCTCTGCCCCGTTGCACAGAAGAGGAATCAGCTCTGCCCGGTGTCCCCTATAGGGTGAAAACCCCATTAACTCCACTTTCCCCTATCCCCCAGGTAGGCTCCCTATAATTTTTCCACTGCTTGGAGAGGCAGATTTGCTTTTGAAGCCGTCTCTCAGGCATAGTGACTATCTGAATGAGTGCTCTGCCCTGGGGTATCCAGCAGAGAGCATCCTTGGAGCAGGACTGCAGCTGGAGAAAGGCTTTGGCTGTTTGGGACGTGGAAAAGTTCTCTGCTGGCTCACAGCTGAATCCACAGCCTCTGTGTATAAAACACAGGGATTTCCCCCATTCTATAATTCTGTGACTTCTCAGTGGGGAAACTGATGCATGGGATGCTCCAGGTTGAGTGCGGCTTTTGCCCTCAAACCTACTGCTTTAGCCCCAGTAAAGTCCTGCTCCTTTTCCTGGACCATTCTGCTGACTTCCCACCAAAATGGACACATGATGACAATCCCAGACAACACCCTGAATGTCCGGGTGCCCCCAAAATCCCAACATGACATTGAGAACAAAATAATGGTGCCATCGGCAGAACCTTGGACAGCGCTTGGGAACTCTAAATCGACACCTCTTTGCTATTAAGCACCATAATCATTATTAACTGCAAATACTAGATAAGAAATATTAAAATATATAATTAATGTTAAAATAGATGATAGATAATAAATAATACAATGGATAATAAGGGAAAACCCCAACTCAAATAGCTGAAAGTAAGCCACTCACTCATCCTGAACCTAACAATTCACCCAGCAAAACTTGCACATGGGGAAAACGCTGCCTTCCTCTGCCAAACAACTTCACCTGTCTTCCTTCCCAGTTGATAAATGAGGGAATCACCACCTCTGCCTGTAATCAGCGGGTTAACAGGGAGTTACAGGAGCTCAGTAGTGGAGTCGCCTCTTGCTTTGGGCAGCTGGCTCCCCATGGCCATAAATCACTGTGAGCAGGCTCCAGCTCCTCAGAGGAGCTTGTTTCTCTTCCAGACGGTGCTGACGACAAGCACAGGGCAAGTGGAGACCTCTGAACTGCTCCGGGGTGCCTAATCCTGCAAAAAATAATCCTCCTTCCTTACAGAGCACGATCTGCATGGCTACAAACACCTCCTCCAACAAGATCTGTTTTAGGGTTGAATTGGAGGGCTGTCACCTGCCCACTTCCTATGCTGACGTAACCACTCAGCCTGGGATTAGATGATGTTTCAGGACCCTGTGGGACTCATATGGATATCTCTAAGTCCTAAATCTCATGCATATTTTTGCCCTGGGATCAAAACCTGCTGATATGCCCAGAACCACTTAATGCACTGGTATAGATAGAAGCTGAGCGCTCTGTGGGATCTGGACTGCTATGGGACTAACACCAGCTTTCAGTGCTTGCTGAAATATCCAAGACCACTTAAATAACTGCTATAGATGAAAGCCGAGCATCCCATGAGGTCTGGTTCAGTTTGGGATCAACAGCAGAATCCGATGTGTGCTGAAATACACAGGACCCATAAACTCATTGGTATAGATGGATGCTGAGTATCCTATGAGGTCTGGATCAGTATGGGATCAACATCAGGCTCCAAAACCTGATGAAATATGCAGGACCACTTAACTCACTGGTATGGATGGAAGATGATAATCTCATGCAGTATCAGCTCAGAAGCACTGAGCACTGCCAGCAGTGCTTGTACATTAATTATTTCAATGTAAAGAAATTAGCAGCACCTTTTAAAATCATCTTATCCCAATGTCCCCCCCAAATTTCTATCAATTATAGAGATTCTGGATATGTCAACAGCCATACTAACACCAAGACCCTTTGCAAACATTTCTTCTTCCTCGTTTCTTTATTTCTGAAGCCTGTCTTCACATTATAAGGAAAAACAACTTCAAACAGTCCTCCTTCCTTCTATCAGTCCTCATCCCCATTGCTCCTTGTCATGCCATGAGTCATGGACTACAGCTGTCCCCAGTCTATCTTCTCTATTTTATATACTCATGATTAAGTGACTCTGAAGAAAGAGACATGTAAAAAACATATGGTGTTTTGTGTCTCGCTCGGAGCAACTCCGCTCACCACCAGCATAACTTATGAGCTCCTCGGTGACAACAAACATGCTGTATGCAGAGAGGGGAGGAAAAGGAGACAGGAAAACTATGAGGGAGGAAAAGGAGACAAGAAAATTGTATGTCCAAAGGTGGTGATGCACCCTCCTTTTCCAGGGATGCTCAAATAAAAGAGAGTGAAGAAGGTGCTGCAAGGGCAAATTCACAAATATTCCAAGCAAGATGAAAACAATAATGAAATCAAAAGCCATTCTGCCCAACAGTCTCACTGCCTAGCTTTTACGGAGAGGTGAACTTATGCTCAAAGGCTCCTGGATGCTGTGACATTGTCCTTGTGTACCCCTAGCGTGGGGTGATTTGGAATAAGGGTGATCCTGCACAGGTAACTAAGGATTAGATGCTGTAAACACTGCTCCCGTGCACTTTCTCTGTGATCACGGAGTTTAAGTGCTCCTTAACCCAACATATTTCACCAATACTTCCAGTAGCCCCAGGTGCTCTGGTTTCCAATCCACTGCTTAACACACTAATCTACTGATTCACCACGCTGGTTTAAGCAGCACACTCTGCACCCATTATAAGCCCTGACCCTGTAACGAGCCTGAACAGCTTGGCAAGCAAAGTACAAATGAACTCTATGTGAAGCGCTCTATAACACATTCTTCCCTACAGCCATCATAAACACCTCTGTAGGTCAGCTTGTTAATAAAGCCACAGTAAACTTATCAGGAAGCCATACAGACCTTGTCCTTGGAAACTTTGTGGGAGAATGGACACTTCCCATCTGTCTTCTTGCACGTGCCACGGAGAAACCTGCCAAGAGACCACAGTGAAAGGGGTGGGTGTGAGAATAGGTTAAAAAAAAAGGCCATTTTTCAACATTGAGTATCTTGTCTGATACATACAACTGCTGTAAAGTTCACCATTTAAGCCTACAACATGCCTTAAGTCATAGAATCATTGAATCACAGAATGGCTTGGGTTGGAAAGGTCCTTCATAAAACCATAGAATGACTTGGGTTGGAATGAATCTTAGAGATTATAGTCACAGAATTGTTGGGCTGGAAGGAAACTCAAAGATCACAGAGGCATACAATGGCTGGGTTGGAAGGGATCTTATAGTCTATACAGTCCCAAACCCCTGACTGCCACTCACAAGATCAGGTTGCCCAAAACCCATTCAACCTAGCCTTGAGTATCTCCAGGGATGGGGAAACCACAGCTTCTCAGGGCAGCCTATGCCAAGGTCTAACCATTCTCTAAGAATTTCTTCCTAATATTTAATCTAGATCTCCCTTCCTTTAGTTTAAAACCATTGTCCATTGTCCTATCACTATCAGATTGGTATGAACAAGATATAAATGGGAACATATAGATGTAAAAAACATTTGATTGATGGCAGCTGGATTTGCAGATCTTTCCAACTACAGCATAGCTTCTCAATAAAGGACAACCTAAAACAAACACAGACTGAGAAAAATAAAAGACCTTGAGAAAAAAAAATATAGAATAGGATTGTATTATGAGAAACTGAGTGCAAGCACATCGAATCAGCTCAAAAAAAAAAGAAGGAAAAATCGTCTTTCCCTCCTATATGGTCTCCCATCGAGCTCAGTGCAACCCACAAATGATTTCTCGTGCAGCAGCAATTTTAAGAAGAAATTACTCAAAGAGTTCATCAGCAGAGTTGGCTTTTCCACGCTTTTTAAACGACTAATAATATAGTTTAATCAACTGTTGGGCAGGTATAATGAACTGGCAACATTAATCAGTTCCCCCATAATAAATTACTAGGCCTCTTAGCTGCGTGGCATCACAGGCTGAGGGATTCAAACTTGTTGCATGGTGTGGATGGAATGGTCTTTTTGGAGGCTGGCTGAATATTTTAGTTTCAAATTATACCTTGCAAACTGTGGTGGCATTCCCAAATTGACAGTGGAAACTGATGAATTAATATACTAATTATGTTTAACAAATGTTGACTTGATTTTATTGCAAATTCTTAAGATAAAAACAGTATACATTACTTCAATCTTTTATCTTTTTAGGTGTCGTAAGTATCATAAGAGACGTAAGTGTATTAATGATGGTATCCACTTCCAAGACATGAAGTAAGTAGTAAAACAGTTCCCATAAGTCACACAAACAACTGAAGCATGTATTCCGGTTGTGTGATGCTTAATTATCATGAGTAGGTATGAAATGTCATGTAAATTCAGAAAAAGAAATTACCAGAAGAGATTAAATAGATCAGGATTCTCCTGCCTGGCAAGTCTGGATAGAAAAGGAAGATTACATAGAGTTACAAACGATGCCTAGAAGGTGATTAGGGAACTATTAACCTTTCCTTCTCACGACCTATGGACAAGGAGGTGTCTAACCTAGTAGGGAAGCAGCCAGTTAAGGAAGCATTTTTCATGCAGCAGTTCTCATGTTTTTCTATCTCTTTAACTGGGAGTTACCCTGCAGAATGTCACACACACAAGTACCAAAGTCAACTGATGGCCCAGCGATGGGTCACACCATATGGTTACTGCGTCCATTCATACCTGGTGCACACAGCCACCTTCTCTGGGTCATGGATGTAGGGGCAGTTCTCCCCACGATTGCACTTGCCGAAGCGGTTGTAGTACATGCAATATTCCTTCTTCTTCTCTTTCTTCTGCTTGGCTTGACGGATGATGGCCAAACTCCGCTGAACAGCACGGCTAAACAGAGCAAGATGGATGTTTCCAACTTCAGTACAACGACATCACACAGTGACACACAGAAAATGGTTTAACAGTACCCATAATCACAGAAAAGACCAAGTGGCATTTTGAAGAGAGAATTAAATATTCAGAAAATCTCTACTGGGCCATAGGCTTTTAGGTCTTTCTGGTGGATTTTTTTTGCCAACTTCAGCAATCTTCAGAATCTTTAAAAATCTAGAAGATTAGGCTGATTTTCCAGCTGCATTTGGGATAAAGTAGTCCCATGCTTTGTGCAATCTGATCCAGTGAAAGATGGTAGAAGTGCTGGACTAGATGATCTTTAAAGGTCTTTTCCAGCCCATACTGGAAATCACTTCTGCTGAACATCTGGGAACTCTGGGGAACAAGAAGGCACCCAGTAGTTAGCCAGGCATCCTGGAAAGCCTGTCCCAGTGTTTGTCCACCTCCACGGTAAAGAAATGTTACCTCATGTAACCTCAACTGGAGCAGCTTTGTGCCATTCCCATGTTTCCTACTGTTGCAGAGAAGAGATCAACACCTCCTTTGCCACTTCCTCATAAAGGTTGTAGGGAGCAACAAAGTCACTCTCAGCTTCTTTTCCAAAATAGACCAAGTGTCCTCAGCCTATCCTCACAGGAGAGGTCATGATGCCAACCACGTGCTGGGCTGTGAACATAGCTGCGAGGATGAGGAAGGGGATCTACCCCTCTACTAGAATTATTATGGTGCCTGAAACCAATATAAGGTCCAATCTGGGATTCTCAGTCCAACACAAACAATGAGTCCAGTAAAAGGCCACCAAGTTGGGCCTGGACCATAGGACATCTAAACAGAAGCCAGGAACTGATTTGCTCACTCAGGAGAAGACAAGTAGGGGTTTTGTCCTTTGGGACTATTTAATGGCATGATACAGAGAACACCTTCTCTTGGATATGGCACAAGAGACTTTTTGGTGCAAGAGCCCATAAAGAGGCCTTCACAGATTCCTCCATGACCAAGATCATCTCCAATGACACTGTGAGTACGGAAAGAGCTCCCTGAAGCTTACAGTGAGGCAGAAAAAGTCCTCTTCTATGCTGGCTGCGAGGTAACATCAAATACCAGAAAAAATTAAGTGCCTGGTATCACTAGAAGTTACTTAAGGATATCAGAAGTTGCTTAGCACACATTTTCCACGAGCTTGCAGTTGAAGAAGTGATTACCCACCAATTATAGGACTGTATGGGACCAGGAGGAAGAGAAGAAGCATTTCTTTGCTGAAACTACTATACGGAGAAAGGGCTCTCCCACAGTCAACACCCTCTGTGAGATATTTGGCCAGCACATTATGCACACTGAAATTACTTGCAGGATGGACCCTATCACCAACTAACTGATGGCAGATTTTAAATTCGGTGGTATTAGAGATGGGCTATAATAAAACATAGCTAAAATCTGGCACCAAGTCTGCCTACAGACATCTGGAACCAAGACACTCTGGGAATAAATTTTAGTCTACTACAATTAAGAGGAACTTGTCTGCAAATGCTCATACTTAAGGATGCGATGATACGTGGCACATCTGTAGCATAGAAGGAAGGCAATAAGAAAGGCAGCAGGGTGTTAAGCAGTGGTAATGTGCTGTCATTTTCCCACTCGTGGTGCTTCCCAGTTGCCACATGCTCGGTTCTGAGTTTGCAGGAGCAGCAGCACTGGTTGGGTGCTCAGCGGAGAAGGAAAACCTGCAAGTTTGCTGGGTTGTATTGGGATGTAATTTATTGACTCATGGGGGAAAAGAAATACAAACTGCTGCTCTACAGATGGCAGTGACACTGCTGCCCTCGAGAACAATAGAGTTGTTGTAAAAAGGGACTTTCAGAGAGGGCTAGAGAAGGATTTGAATTCTTAAATGTGCTGATATCCATTACTGACCTTTCAAACCCTCTCAAGAGAAACTTTCAGGGCAGCAGTCAGCGTCTTTCTGCTAAGTTCACAAGTGAGAATGGGGGTGAACAGAGCTTCACCAAACTAAGAGCCAATGAAACAGCCCCATCACATGCTTCAGACACCATCCTGAGCACAAATCACACTGTGGGTACAGACCTTGCAATGTATCGGCTCGTGGCTGATCGGTTCAGGCAGCCAAATGGAGAGAAGCCAGGACTGCTGGGCGTGCAGCTCAATCGTGCTGTTGGGAAACAGGAAGAAACATAGACACATTCATGACTATTTGCTCAGAATCACAAAATTTTGCAGGGATTCATGTGGCCCTTGGTATGTTATGGCTTGGATGAGTATGCTCTTTGCAAGCTTTGCAACGAGGATAAGCCCTGCAAAAAAAAAGGCCTCTGAATGCTGCAGGGATCCTTTCCTCGGCGCTGGGAAACTGCTCTTGGGAAATTCACACGTATCCATTGGCTGCAGAGCAAAATTTGAGGTTGCAGCAGCCCAGGGAAACCCAGTGGCTGAATTCAGTCTGTGCATGCATGCAATTAAATGGCCCTTGAGTGCCGTAGGAAAGACTGAATTGAAAATAAAAGCATTTCCAGGTGGTAGCAGCGTGCTTCAGTCACTCACCTGCCAGCCTGGGTGTGCTGGGGAGTGAGTGAGTGGAATTTGATAGCGCAGCAGCATGCAGTCCCGGCGCTCGAGCTGTCACTCTGGCTGCCAATGGCTGCAAAACCCCATCTGTTCCTTTTGCAAACGCAAAGAGCAAGCGTGATGCGGGTGGCCCGTGCATGGAGATCGGAGGCATCGAGAGCTTGCAGGATGCGAGCAAAAGTCTTTGGGCACAGCAGATATTGGAAGTTGTGTTCAAGCTTGGTGCAAGCTCACTGAATATTATAGGGGCATTTCATAGAACCATAAAATGGTTGGATTGAAATGGATCTTAAAGATCACAAAATCATAGAATGGTTGGGTTGGAAGGAACCTTAAAGATCACAGTACCATAGAACCAGAGAATGGTTGGGTTAGAAGGGACCTTAAAGACCATCCAGTTCCAAGCAGGATTCCCACCCACCAGTTCAGGCTGCCAGGGCCCCATCCAGCCTGGTCTTGAACACCTCCAGGGATGGGACATCCACACCTTTTCTGGGCAGTCTGTTTCAGTGCTGGCTCACATCCAGCTTTTTGTCCATCAGGACCCCCAAGTCTTTCTCTGCAGCTCTGCTCTCAATGAGTTCTTCTCCCAGTTCGTACACATATATCTGGGATTGCCTCAACCCAAGTGCAACACTTTGCACTTGGCCTTGCTAACCCTCATTAGATTCTCAAGTGCCCAGTTTTTGAGCCTGTCCAGATCCCTCTGAATGGTGTCCCTCCCTGCTATTGTGTCAACTGCACCACTCAACCTGGTGTCATCAGTGAACTTGCTGAGAGTGCACTCAATGCCGCTGTCTATGTCATTGATACAGATGTTGAAGAGCACTGGTGCCAAGATGGATCCCTGGGGAAAACCACTCATTGACCGGCCTCCTCCTGGACACAGAGCCACTGACAACAACTCTCTGGCTACAACTATCCAATCAACTCCTTATCCACCAAACAGTTTACCCTTCAAAACCATACCTCTTCAATTTAGAGGTAAGGATGCGGC
>PPHD01012239.1:4643-18181 GCA_002909625.1 Bambusicola thoracicus | reverse complement strand
CCACCTAAAACTCAGTTTATTATTCACTGAGTCTGCCAGTGTGGATATCAGACTGCAGCAACCCCACGACAAAGAACTGTTGAATATCTTACTGGTCTCTTTGCCCATACTTTAATGATTTTATTTTCCATATAATTTTGCAGTGGTTTTCTGAGAATTGTACAGAAGACCAAACTAGTCTGCACTCAAATGTTATGTAGATATTGAATAAGAAAGCTTTTTTTTCATATTTGCCATTGTTTTATTTGCACAGCATTTTTGAATAACAAGAAAATATTATGACTATCTGCAATGAAACTTTTTCATATCTGAGATTTCCCAGGCAGTTTGAAAATGCATCATGCTCTGTGTCACACTAGTAAAATTACACTCTGCCTCTCAAACTAAGAAGTATTTCCATTAAACACAGCATTCTCAGAGAGATGTTTTCTCAGTAGTGAATGCTTTGATTGACAAAGGATTAAATTACTGCTGAGACATTCGTTATTTATAGCTCTTAACACCTGTTAGGTGTTAAATTCACCTTTTCACATCTCTGCTGTGGAAGGTATTTGCTCCCACTTCATTATTTTGTATTTTACACCCGTGATGACATTTCAACACACAGTGACAAAAAAAATGTTGTCTTGTTGAATATAATGCTGAGGCATTTTCTCCAAATTTGTATTTTTCAACCCCCCAGAATAGATTCAAATAATTTCAAAAGAAAATTGGAGCACTTCTTGTTGTTCCCTGCAATCTGACAGGAAGAAACAAAGGTTTTCCTGGTGCCTAAAGTCACTGGTGTCTATTTTAACAGGAATGGCAAGCAGAATGGACATAACACATAAATCTCTTGAAACAGTCAAGAAAGGATTCCCTTAAGCTCTATGAAAAACAAACAAAAAGGGGCTTAGTACAGCTATGCAAATACAGCTTACAATTAAAGATAAAATGTACAATAATCATCAGAATTTTCTCTTATAATAAGGAAAACCATTATACCGTTGCAGTAGTACATAGATAAAAGGCATTGAGACTATTAGACCATCACAATGTATTTGTACAGGCAAGAAGCGTTCAAATGTTTTAGTAAGTTCCTATGCAGTAATATCTTCAAGTGTGCCCAAATTATAGAATCAATTTACAGTCCTTTGATAAAACTTAAAATTGATTTATTAGCATCTAATAATAAATTAACAGTAACAATGGATATAAATTGCACTGTGAGATTTACTTATGTTACTGTTCACAGTAGTATAAACCAGACTTCTGACCCATTACAGGCTGAAGGGCAATCTCTTTATAATATGGTGAATACTCAAAGGCAGAGCAGTAACCCTGTTTTCAGAATTCTCCTAAATCCCAAGACAATTACTGCAGAAGCAGTTACATATATCTTGACAAAAGCAGTGCAATGTGGCACTGTAGCAATGTACTTTCTTGAGAGACCTTTTAATTAAGTAATTGTAAAGGAATAGGCAGATGAAAAATAAATAGTTTCTAAACAAGCACAATGATCAGAGTTTGACTCACATAAAAGTAGCAGAAGATGGCTGAAGCATTAACTCAAGAGGGGAAGCTGGCCACAAGTGACATCCCCCAGGGATCTGTCTTCAGGCTGGTGCTCTTCCACACGTTTATCAGTGATGTAGTGGGACAAAGTGTACCCTCAGCAAGCTTGCTGATGACACCAACCTGAGTGGCGCAGAAGGAAGGGATGTCATCCAGAGAGACCTTGGCAGGCTCAAAAGGCAGGCTCAGTGTGAACCTAATGAAGTCCAACACGGCCAAGCACAAGGTGTTGTGCTTGCATAAGGGCATTCCCAAATATGTCCACAGATTGAGAGAAGAACTTGAGAACAGCCCTGTGGATAAGCACTTGGGGTTTGCAGTAGATCAAAAAGCTGGACATGAGCCAGCAGCACACGCTTGCAGTCCAGAAAAACACCTGTACCCTGGGCTGCAACAAGAAGAGTGGCAAGCAGGGAGGGGGAGAGGACTGTCCTCCTCTACGCTACTCGTGGGGCCACATCTGGAGTACTGTGTCCAGGTCTAGGGTTCTCAGCACAAGAAGGATACAGAGCTGCTGGCAAGAGTCCAGAGGTGGGCTACGAAGATTATGAGAGGGCTGGAGCACCTCTCAAACAAAGATAGGTTGGGGGGGAGGTAGGCTTGTTCAGCCTGGAGAAAAGGCGGCTCTAGGGAGATCTCATTGCAGCCTTCCAGTACATGAAGGAAGCTTACAGGCAGGAAGAGGACCAACTTTTTACATGTTCTCATAGTGATAGGACCAGAGAGAATGGCTTCAAACTAAAAGAAGGGAGATTTAGATTAGATGTAAGGCAGAATTTTTTTTTTAACTCAGAGGGTGGTGAGGCACTGGATCAGGTTCCCGAGAAAAGCTGTGGGTTCCCCATCTACCTAGAGGCTCTGGACAACCTGATCTAGGGGCTGGTGACCCTATCCACAGCAGAGGAGTTGGCACTAGATGATTTTTACAGTCCCTTCCAACCTTAGTTTTTCAGAGATTCTATGAGTTCGGCTGGACAGAAGGGATCTCCAGAGGCTTTTAGGAAGCACAGATCTGTACGACTCTATATCTATTCATGCTCCTAAAAGATTTAGCTTGCACTGAGCACATTCAGAGACTCAATACAATATGTATGCATGTATTTGATCCCATATTAAACTGAAGTAACTTGCACTGATGTTTCCAAAAGTATTTAGAAGACAATACAACCAAAATACAATGAAGAACAAGAATCCTTGGGAAGAGAATTCCTCGGAAAACTGAACATCTTGCTGATCCAAGTCAGATGATCTGGAGTCAGAGAGGTCAGGAATTTGGACAGACATCTGCCAGCAGTTTTTCCACATCGCTCCAACCAGTCTAAGCAGTTCCTCCACCACTACGTACAGTTTATTAACTCATCCTCATAAAATTCCTACCACTACTTCTTTAAATCCTTCTGGGAACGCACTCTGAATTTTCACATTTGCAAAGCCTTAATTGGAAGCATCAAATGTGCCTTTCTAAATCTCAGCAGACAGGAGACTATACAGATTCAAAATGAGATATACCCACCAGAAGCAAGATCTAAGTTGAATTTACGTGCTTGAATTCACAACAGCAATGCTCAAAATTATCATCTACTCCCTGCAAACACATACATTTTCTCCAGCAATATTTCAAGTGTTACAGACATGCTTCTGCACATGCCCAGAAGGACAGCAGTCTTATCAGAGCTGAGCAGGTTGGTACCATCTTATACAAACTCCCTGCACAATCTTCAGCTTAGGTGCTCTCCTGCTATGCTCCCCAGAGGGAACATTTGGAAAGGTATGATGGCATAAAACACTGTGCCAGATGCTACTTTCAGTCAAAAACACAGCTAGGAGTTGAAAGAGGCAGTGCAGAGCAGTGCTGCACTCCACATTTATCCATGAGCTGGTGAGAGCAGAACATGGCAAAGCTAGAACAACCCGAAGGGCATCTTTGGTTTGTCGCCCTTGGCAGCATTTGTTTTCAATATTATTAAAATTAGAGAAACAGGTTCACATTCTCCTTCAAATTCTCCAGTGAATTTATCTCATATTCTTCTTTTGGTCCAATTATATGGTACCTAAATACATACATGCTACCATGGAGGTTATGTCTTAATTCCTCCTTTCCATTCAGCCCTTCTCTTCCCCTCAATCTTCACTGTGACAGGTTGGAGCATGTCTGATCCTTTGAAGAAATAGGTAAGAGTAACTCTTCGATTGTTTGGGGGTGGATATTGGCTCATTTGTTGCTTGATCAGTTCATTAAATGGGCTCAACGACTGTGCCAGTGGAAAGTCTGGTGCTTTGCTAAACAAGCGACCACACAGCTAGGTGCAGAACTGCTGTATGGAAGTATGGGGTGCCCCACAATCTTTTTTTGGAAGATCAAGAGGAACAGAAAGGAGATTACATCTGGTTTTAACAAAAGTGTTTGGGGCCTATCAAAAACATGGTTTATGGTCCGTGAATTGTGGTGCAGAGACTTCCTGCCCCAAAATTAGGTAGTAAACTCCTCAAAGAGCTATGACATAAGCTGAGTAGTAGTATTATGGTAGTTCTGTTAATTATGATATCAAAAGTGCAGCACTGAGTTCTTTTCTATGCTCTCCTTAAGCTTCTAATACAAGCTTTGCAGTTTCTTTATCTGAGTACCCTGGGGATATTCCAGTTCCAAACTCAACTAATCAATTCAGCATTTATAAATAATGTTGACTCAATCTATCACATGTGGACTGTTCAATACAAAATCAGATAAAAGATGTAAAAAGGAATAATTAGTTCTGTTGCCTTTTTTTTTTTTTGTGATGAAAGACTTTAAGAAGCAAAAATCAGGAAGTTACCTATTTCTTTTCTAAATATTACACTGTAAAAAAAATTGTGTTTTGACATTTTTTCACACAGAAAGAAAATAGGAAATAATATCGTTAGTGAAAACACCTAAACTGCCTAAGGTATTTGACCTTTCACAAAGTTCACTATACGTAACTTCCAATAGTGTGACTTACATTCTGCAACTGCAACAGATTGATAAGGAACAATAGCAATAGGAAGGGAGGAAAACAGATTATGAAATGCTATCCTCTATTTCAGATATTATGATGTAAAACATTTCTCTTAATACACTGTGAATACCAAGGTTATGTGGTTGAATTTGGTGATGTGATGAACTGCTGAAAAGAATATCAGAAATGCACCAGGATAAACAGGAAGGAACAACAACAAAAATCACTAATGTCTATAAGAGCGAGTTCCAGTTGTTTTGAAATAATTTGTTTCTTCTAATAATTACTTAAGTAATCTGTAGCTCTGCATTAAGATAATTTTGCATTAAGACAATATCTTAAGTAACACAACTACCAGCCTAATGAGAGACAGGGAGATTTGGCAAGGAGGAATACAATAAAGCAGAAGAGAGGGTAGAATAATATTTTAAGAGAGTTGCACTCTCCCAAAACACACTATTCCATATTGCTATGAAGCAATCTTTTACATAGTAAATCCATCTTTAGAATGAATTTATTTCCACTGCCTGGGAAAAAGACGACATAATTCATAATTCAACATTCCAGTCTACTGGGAGGGTTTTTATTTCTTAAAAGCGACTATTTCCTCTCTCTTTAGTGCAAGAATAATGTGAAAAATGTTATAAACACAGGCAAAACAGTACTGGTAGCTAGGATAAGCCCTTTCACAGCCCTTTAGTTAGCTCATAATTACTCCAAAAATTAATGCATCAAAATTAAACAGGTAGCACATGGTTTTTTGTATTTTTCTTTCTTTTGCTTTAATATTTACTTAGTTACTTTGTCTTCTTGTTTGTGAAATCATTTGACACTGTGTGGTAACAACAGATCTATATATTAGCCTATAATCATTCACAGAAAGCCTTGAGGTGCACAGTTTTTAGCCCCTCAACTCCAACACAAAATGTTTCCCATGCAGTAGTGTATAAAGATCAACATCTTAACATAGAAAAGTAACCAAATGTAAATTTCTAGTAACAGGGATCACTAACATAAGAGTGATCAGTATCTGCTAAAATATTACCACTTTTAAAACTGACATTATTCCTTTATTTATAAATGACAGTGAACTACTTCAGACCCCACAAGTCTCATTTCATATGCGAGATTATCCAATTTCCTCATTCTGGAGTACATTTGAATACAATTTTGGTACATTTTGTTTGGAAAAAGTGAGAGTTTATGACTTCAAATTGCTTCATCTGAAATATTTCACAATTAACTCAACGTTAATTCTCTTCTACAACATAAGTATAATCATGTTTTTAAATTAAGACAATTTTAGAATATAACTATGTAATTTAAAGGGTAAAATGAACCACAGAATTATGATAATTAAATATTTATCATTTGTACAAATGAGTGATCATGTGTGACCAAAATGCTGGGAAGAAACTTGTCCAAAGCCAACTGTTGTGAACTATTGCCAATCCATTTCCTTTTCTTTTACACTCATATTACTATATAAGGCTTTATCATCTGGTAAAAACTCATAGAAATAATCTTACAGCAGTAAACACACAATTAGACATTACTGAGTTACTTTTTTTTTTTTTTAATAACTGCTCACTAAGAAAACCACAATTTATAAATGGTTTATCCTCCCCATCTGGATTTATGAATAGATACAAACTACAGACCTAAACATTTCTGAGGCATTGGAAAGATGTGAAGAATTCCATGCTCAGGTAATGCTTCTTCCAAAGACATTTGGCTTCAGCCTAACCCACTTCTTATATTTGGCTTGCGCGATGAAAAACAACGCTGCACAAATCCTCACAGCTGCACTGACCATCAAGCTTTTCTCTTCCTGAACCTCAGAGAGCAGGCCCAAATATCCCCATTTCTGTATGCAGAATACTTCTTTTGGCCTACAGATTTGGGCTGCAAGGTCAGCAATGCTGCAACTCTGTACCGTCCAGTGGGGAACAAACATCAAAGCTTCCACATGCAAGTTTTCTCCCAGAAGCTGCTACTTTTGGAAACTGAGACAAAGGCGCACAGCAAGGAAGCAAGTACACGTTACTTCTCTGATAAAACAGCTACCCTTGAAACCTTCACTGCATGATATCCTAGGGGAAACTGATCCTTACAGCATGACATCCACATGTTAATCACAAGCACCATTCTCACTTATGGTAGGAAAATAAAATCATTATGGAAATACAATTTTCAGCTCACACAGTGGGTTCATTTACCACACATCTAATCCATGATCCCAAGGGATGAAGCAAAAAGCATTTACCCTGCTGCCATACCCATAGCATCAAAGCTGTGTCTGAAGCTGATCACTGCTATTCAGCAAGAACAGCAGTGGTAAGAGCACAGAGGAGAACTACTGTGGCACATGACAGGTTTGCTTTACTGCCCATCTACGCTGAACTCTTGTGGCAAGTAGGTATTCTCCAGTGAATTCCTACAGTGAAGCCTACCACTAAATGCAGACTCGGGCAAACCTTCGCTTTGCCTGCTCACCCCTTCCTTTTATCAGCATCAAATCAAATTTACATGGGGAAATCTGGAAAATGACCAAAATAGCTGTGTTTTTTCTCTAAATATATAAAGCTATCTATATTTTTCTATAAAGCGAATTCTCTTAGAATTCACATTTCCAAACTAAGAACTTTTGCATTCCTATACAATATACTCTTCACAAGCATACAGTAATAAATGAACACAAGAAAGCTCAGAAGAAACAAAAAGCACAAGTTCAGGAGAAAGAGGAACCATGCTTGGGAAAGGTAAACTTCTTCAAAGAATTCTCCACAGCAGGTTATTATTACTGGGATCTAAAGCAGCTTCCTAGAAAAATCAAATACTAAATAAATTGTTCAAGGAACAAGTTACTCAATATTGAAAAAATAAAAATAAAAAACATACGCTTGAAACAGTTGGTCTGCTTGTTACTTGAATGAACTTAGATAGGAAGCTTCAAGCCAAGGAAGGATCCTTCAAGAAGGATAAACTAGTGAGCAAGAACGTGCTTTCTTGAAATGAAATGTAAGAGAACCGTGTAAATTGTAAAAGGAAAACCAAGTCTGGGCTAAATGCAAGTTGTAGATTGTGAAAGGAAACAATTGATTTGACTGTGCTAGAAGGCTCCTCTGTACAGGAATATAGAAAAAAATTCTGAATGAAAATAATTAAACTTTTATTTATAGATTCTTAGAATTAACATCTCCTTAGCTTTGTTAAGTTCAAGCACTGCTACACAGAACTTAGAGCAGCTCCGCTATACATTCATACCTTCTCATTAATGTCATTAGTAAATAACAATAGCCCAGTAATACAAATCAAGTGTTAAGTTTCAAATATACTTCTGAAACAACTTGAACACCAAAAGGAACTAAAACTTTCCTGGCACAATCCTTGCTTTGTCATTTTAAAAGTTAGTTGAGAGAAATACTTGATACAGAGTAAGAAAACTATTGTGATCTGAAAAATAACAGGTAGACAATGGTACAATCCAGGTCCCTATTCAACACACTTTCAGTATGGCATTTTGTTAAAAGTGTGCAATTCTCAATGACAGGTTTGTTTTGTAAGATTGTAATACTGTTACAGTATCTGTAGGGAAATGACTGCAAGAAAAAGTAAAATAATGTCTGTACATTTATTACTATCCCTTCAGGCACAAAATCAATCACAAAGACCAATAGCTGTACCCTTTTTACTGTTCATTATTTATACACACCTGTATAGTAGCCCTGAATTATCAATAAATTGTTTGGTTTTGTTTTTAAATTTATTAACCCCAATCTTGTTCTCACAAACTCAATACATGCCCGGAAAGAAGATAAACACATGGCCCTATGAAAAAGTTATTTCCATTAATAACAAGATCACTTTCACTGGCACTAAATGTGTTGCAAGGATGGCACGAAGACGTTACATATTCCATTTGATAAAGTGACATTGTTAGAAAATGAAGACAAGCTGCCAACTGCACAAACTCTTTCTTTGGGTCTGAAACAAAGCTTTCCTCCTCTTGTCATTTGGAACAGCTTTAAAATCTTTTTAAGAAAATACATGTTTTTGGTGTTTTTTGTTTTTGTTTTTTTTTTTTTTCTATTGAGAAAGAGGAAATTAAGGACAACGATGCTCAGACAGAACTTGAATAATAAATGATCTCATTCAAGCAGGAAAAAAAACAAAGAAGTAGTGAAGCTCATATACAAAAACTCTCTGAAGATTGTACAAAAAAAGTGAAATAGGCATATAACAGCAAGCAACATCACTATGGTCATTAAAGCAGCGAAAGCTGGAAGACATGTTTAACAAGCATTTAACTTCAGAGACTCATGTTATGTTGATTGTGTTTAACTAGGGAAAAGTAGGATGATGTATCTTTGTATGATATGGGATTTGAAAAAAGGCACAGTCCCATTGACTATACAGTCACAGCCTTGCTCTGCTTGTATAGAAGCCTGTAGAGGCCTATATTTAAATACATGGCTAACTATAAACTCTCACGTTGCCTAGTTGACTTGAACAGGATTAGTCACTTATTCAATTCAGATTCATTCATATGCTGAAACACCAATAGGGCACTAAACATCTTTTACTTATGCCAGCACAAACTCTTAAAGAAAACTTGCTTTGCATCAGCATTAGACAGGAATGCAGAATTTAACACCTGTTACAAACCAGCTCTTCCTTTAGCTGTTATCAAGTAACAAGGTATTATTTGTTGTTTTGTAGGTATCTTGGTGATTAATGAAGTTTAAGAAGGGCACCTTCACTAATAATATGTGCTTCGCATTGATCATGTTCCCAACAATCATTAGTATTCATTAGCACCATTCAACTTCTTAATTCCTTTTTGCTTAAGTCCAAATTATTTTAAGTTATTTACAGCACCCTGTAGGAAAGAACAAGTCCCTCACAAATCTTAATGGCTTATTCCCAGATCTTCATATACCAGCACTTCTGGGAAATACATGCAGACTGCAAAAATATCCTAGCTGCTAGTCCACAGAATTAACTGCACATAAAATTCTATCCACAGAATAAGCAGAAGATAAGATTGCACAAGGAAGGGAGGGTGCATGGCAGAAATATGAGATACAGGAAGGTAAAATAACTTCTTTCACATCTCACTCTCTCTTGTAAATTCTGTTTTGTAACATTCTTCCTCTCCAATCCACCTGATGCAGTCTCTTTGGACAGTAAATATTTTCTTACAGGATAATTTTATCGTACTATTTGTCAATGTAATTTCAGTGGTAAGTTCCCAAGGCATTTTCATATGACAAGCTTGTCCAATACGTCTACCAATTTATAACACAAAGAGTCACCTATTATTTTTCTGCCCCCCTAATCACATCCACCTCTGCTACCTTTCCTCTCACCACTGCACCACACGTCCATGGGAAGGCACTGGGTCTGCAGAGCAGCCCCTGTGCATGGAGCCACAGCCAGTCCTCAGCCATCTCTGCCATAGCCCTAGCTGAGTCTGTCACAGATACCAGTGGCACAACTGTGAAAGTGTATTTATGAAAGGTGCTGCATTGTAAAAAGGCTACTTCGTTCATCCTAAGGTAGACTTGCCATATTATAGGAAAGCTAAAACAAAATCACTGACAGAGGTTTACAAAATCAGCATGCAAACACTTATTCTCTTGCTATTTGTAGTATCTCAGCACTTTCACCCAATGGAGCTTTCCAAAGCCATTTCTTTTGTAACTGAAACCACCCAGCTACCCCTAGGTCCACACGCAAAGCTGGATGTCCCTAACATTCCCCTCCAGCCAAGGACTCTCTTACTCAATCTCTTCAGGCTCTCTTCAATATTTTCAACCAGTGACCACACTAATGTGAAGTAGTCTGGTTTTTCTGCCCGAGAAAAAGGTAGGCAACCTCAGAGTCGTCCATATGAAAGATCATGGAGATATTTGTCATTCAAAGGCCTGATTTCATCCATGAGTTAACTGCATGGATTTGCCTGTGCGAGTTGGTAAATAACCTTACCAAGCCAAATGTTTAAGCAGCTAAGACATTCATTTTCCAACAGCTTTCTTTGTAGCAAAGAAACAACTAAATAAATTATAAAGCAGATTTTAGAGAAAGGCTTGAAAAATTAATGGAAATCTGAGTGATCAAGCCTGGAAATGCCTGATGTGAAGCTAGCTGCATAGCTCTGATCAAATCAAAATAGTCAGGGAACTGTTTCACATCAATGCAGACATCTCTGGGAATACTTTCATAGTGACACCACTTCAGCACACTTTATTAAACTTGTTAAGATACATTATAATCACATCTGACAAATGAATAAGCTTGAGTCTGCTCCAAAATGAATCTACATATCTCTATAGTTAATTTACATGCTGGCTTAAAAATATGAAATTATGCAGTAGAGATAATTGCCTCCTAAAAGGTGAAGTATGAAAGAAAAATAAATAAATCAACCAATAAAATTGATTTTTTTTCTGATGATATAATTCTTAAACCTCCTCTGAGCTCCGGCAAAACAACATAGTGCATAATAAAGGAAAGGAGCTGAGTAATTCCTCCTCACTTGTTCTATAGCTAGGTTATGAAAGCTTGTGTGAATTAATAGAAATTATAGCAGAAAGGTTTATTCTCCCTAGTACTTAGAATACACAAAACAATATCATGATTATTGGGTGCTGTTATTCAGGGAGTTACAGGTAGCACTGAATACTAACACTGCAGCGTTGTTCTTAACACCCTGCTTTTTCTTGCTCAAACTTTACCCATTTGTGTTGACATATTCTATGACTCTCTTTCTCTTGGCTTGAGCCTTTCTTTTTGTTTTTTGATGCTTTCATCCTGATCAGCTCAGCCACTTCTGACACTGCCAGTGGGAGAGAAGAATTTTGCACATGTAAACTAGTTCCCAGACTTTTTGTTTTGAAGCCTGCTAGCATTTCCACACTTCCCACACATGTAAGCAGGCACTCAAAAGATTAACAAGGAAAAGAATCTGTTCTCAGTGACTGATCAGGAGCCGCTTGTGGCTCACACTGTTTGATTTTGCTGACCAAATTTACTGGCATTGTACCTCCACTGGAAAACAGGTTTTAAATTTTATTTGCAACTCAGCAGTCCTGTAATACTTTAAAGTGAGTAAGCACATCCTGTTCTTCATTCTTCAGTAGGGGTACTGTTCTACAGTAAGGGTGAGAATAACTGCTGATAGAGGACATATTAAAATTAAAAGCAGAGATCTTCTATCTCCTTGCACTCTGTTGGCTTTCTAGCTTCACCAAGGACAAACCTAGTTGAATTATAAATTAAAAAAGAAAGAAAATGAGCAAACTGCAGAAAAAAAGTGTCAAAAAGCTGGCCGGTCAAGAAAGGCGGAAACTGATGGTTTGGAAGAAAACAGCTAGCAGTTATGCAGGAGAAAGAGCTGAATCTTCTAAGGGCAGAATCTATCAGGAACTAATTAAAGAAGCATAGGTTTTGCTGAAGAACAGTGTATAATCATAATGCGCACAAAAGGAACTCAGTGATAACATTCTGCCATTAAATTATAAAGGCGAGTATAATTTTGTTTCACTTATCTTTTATTTTGCCAGGTACATGATTGGTGGAACGTAAACACTGACAGGTAGTTAAGGAATGCAATTTCAGTTTCTGAAAAAAATTTGTTTTCAAGAAAAATGGAAGTTTGAATAGGGACAAAACCATAAAAACTTTTAAATCTGTACTTTTTGCAGAAATATGACATTTCTAGAATGAAATATCCACATTCTGACTATAGATCTTAATTTCAGAAGTTGTGGCAGGTGCAGATGATCACAGCTAGTTAGAGAACGTCCACAGTCAAGAAGTCAGGAGATCAGATACCAAGTGAGTTAGCCAGCCTGGAGATCTAGTCTAGACGATATGGCTTATGGAAAGCTCATAGCAAGCGATCCCAAATACACAATAATCCCAAGAAACCTTGGGACCTTGGCAATCCATTTTAAATCATAAATAGCTAGATGAACAATTTAAGAGAATTTATAAGCTCAAAAAAAAAAAATTTGTATTGTAAAGGCAGAACTTAATATAATTTATAGTTTGCTATCATGACATATCATGCACATATAGCACAACCTTACTGTAATATATATATATATATATCACCAGTGTTATAGTTTTTTATTTTTAAATCGAACAAAAGTATATATTTACTGAGAAGAAAACACAAAGTTCTAACAGCACACTTGCTGGAGAGGATAGAGAATATCATATAACATATTTCACTCTGGGACTTAGGAGTAAATGCTTCAAATGAAATGTACTTTCTGGATGATGAAGAACACACAGACGAAAGCCACACAGAGAACTAATGACATCAGAATACAATTACAATTACAACTGATCCAAAGACTGCTCTCCAAAAACAAACATTTTTTAGAACTGTTTTGGGATCTATGAGGCAATTTAAGGTGGCTTCTTTAATGATGGAACTCTTACAACAATGGGAAAAGCTCTGTGCCATAAACTTGAAAAGTGGTCACTTCTCCTTTCCCATATAACACACAAGCATTTTGATTACTACTCTGCACTAAAAGGATGTTTCAATTTAAAGCTCTTCAATAGGCTGCCAGGAATGCTCCGCTCAATGATGACTCTATTGTACAAGACAAGCAAGGAGAACATTACCTTTCTAAGTGGCCAGGAAAGTATGTTATTTACAGCCAAGTGACAAAACAAAAGACATGGAAAATGTCAAGGAGAAAATCCAAGACCCCAAGCATTAACAAACAGTCTGAAAAATACACCATTTTTTTTTCCTTCCTTCTCCCTACCCAGCACCCATTGATCTTTATGTACTCCGAAGTTTAAAAGCGATACATAATCTTCTAATGGAAGACTCAAAGCAAAAATGTCTACAGATGATGGCAAGCAAGGCAATGATGATCAACAAATGAACTATTTCAGGAGAATATTGAGGAGGATATCTAAAAAAAGTAATTAAAATCTAATACATTTTGCTTTGTAACATTTTTACTAGGTTAAGTTGTTTGG
>PPHD01012238.1:15000-18181 GCA_002909625.1 Bambusicola thoracicus | reverse complement strand
CTGTGATTGCACAAAAGTGTAGCTATTACAACTGTACATAAGAACTGGGGGTTCAGCATATAATGATAGATATTTTTCATCACAGATGAGATGCAATCATCACAGTATGTATTTTCACTCAGCTGTGCAGCATGAGGAAGCTCACTGTGTAAATTCTAAGATGTTATATTAAAAGGAAATATTTAGAGATGTATCAGTTGATGCAAAATAAATTGGAAGTACATTGAGTTAACAAAGGAGTGTCTCAAGCTCTTGTGAGCGTGACATGATTTCAAAGAAAGCTGCCACCAAATAACTTTTCAGCCAGGAATTTAAATACAGATTTATAGCGGTGTCAACAAAGACTGTTTAAATCAGGCCTCTACACAGTCTAAGTTTCTGGATCTCCCTATCCCTCCTAAATGTATCCCAAACTCAGAATCAAGAGACTCTAGATATACAGCATCCACTTAGTTGTGGCCTCTTTGAAGATTTCACGTTGTGTAGGTGAGAGAAGAGCTGCCACATCATCTAGATAGCCCCAGCCTCCCAGGCCTGCCCCATTTAAATAGGGCCAGAGGTGCTCGTCAGTTCTGCATGTTTTGTGAAGATGTTTGGTGACAGCTCATTAGTCTGTTTAGAGGTCCCACTCTGGCTCCCTAATTCCTAGCACCACATGTTTCTGGAACTGAATGCTGGTTTTCCTTCTTGTAATGAAATGGCAGTGAAAGCATGCATTTTCACTACTTGAACAGGGGTGTAAAGGCAAGGAAAGGCATGGTACAAATCCTTAAAAAACGGATCCTGTTTCTGGAGTGCTTCTGGGAATTGCGTGTTTGGAAATGTCATATACAGGCCATGGGAGATGAAGAGACAGCATTGAGGGGTAAGACTAAAAATATTAATCTTCCTTGCCCACCACAGATTACTACTATACAAGAATCAAGGGAGTATAGTGGTTCAAAGAGTACAGACGAATCCAAAATTATTTGGTAACAATAAAACTGTATTACAGCAAACATACTGCCATGTTTGTGTCCATAGCACTGCGTGAGGCCTGGTCCTGTATGAACTACTCTGCAAATCCTGTGATCCTCACAGATGGGGTGCCACCTCTCCTGCAGCACTGGGGGGATGGGACTCCTCCTGTTTCACCAGGAGGTCTCTCTCTTCAGCTTGTTAAAAACCTGAAGGAGGACAGCTGTGATCCCACCTTGGGGCCCAAGTGCATTAGACTGAAAATGCTGGTGGGTCTGGAGGAAGCAAGAAGGAACACTAGTGCCCTGTTTCTGTCCCCGTTTGAATCCTGGCTCAAAGTTGAGATGTGACTTGCTGTGAAGTAACATATGTCAATTTACCTCCCTGACCATGTGCTTCAGAGACTACCAATGTCACCTTTCTGGTAGAAGCATGGAGGAGGAGTTTCAGTATTCTGTAAAGTTAAAATAGTTGCTAGTACATGTACCTCCAAATATATAGGCAAAAAACAACTTTTGGTCCATCTAAAATTGATGAATGTTAGACATGCCCTGTGAGAATTAAAAAAAAAAAAAAAAAGCCATATGTAAAGAGGGACAGTGGAATATTTCTTTTTCAGATTCTGTCAGGTCTGATACTGTGTATGTATGAAACCCTTTGTTAGGTCCAATTATGGAAATTGGCATGATGTTATGGTGGTAAGTAGTGTGGACTAATAACTGTGGAGTGAAATAGTTTGCATTGATGACTTCAGCATAAACTTCAGTACAGATTTATTCATGTCTGTACTATATACACCTGATGAAGTTTTACTATGGACACAGTCCCGTAGTCTGAGTTTCTGCTTGCATTTAAGGTGCATGAGGTGCCTACTTGGAAAATGTTTGGCAGCTTATTTTCATCTGAAGTAGGCCTTGTTCATACGGTCAGGAACTGCTCAAAAACAGATTCACTCTGCCTGAGTACATAAGCAAACTGGTGAAATTTTCAGAAGACCTTGACCTGTGTAAAACATGTACTCTCGCGAATTCCAGCAGCACTCACAAGGTTAATGTCTATTGGTACTTCTTTAAGCAAAGGGGTATCTTTGGAGAATCAGACCATAATTTATCACATGTACTTTGTAGTGGAGCAAGATTTTTAACTCAATTCAAGTCTTAATCCAGTATCTGAATTTAGTCACAAGGATATCCTTACTTACCTGATTTTCACTATTGAAATTTACAGTCTAGCTTTGAGGAAATGTTCCAGAAAATTTATTTTTTCTATCTCTCCTTTTGTCCTTATTTTTATTTTTGTTTCCAGTGAATCATTTGCAGTTCTTCACTTTCCTATCCTATATCAAAATAAATCTTTAAGAAAGCTAAAACATTACAGAATAAAGTTCTGATTTTTTCCTATNACCCCCATGAGTGATTTCTTGGCTGAATTTTATAGCAAATCCCTCTTTTTTTAACAGTGCTCTCTTTAGTAGAGTCCTAAGTTTCCTAATACACAGGGAGAAAACAAGANTCCCCCATGAGTGATTTCTTGGCTGAATTTTATAGCAAATCCCTCTTTTTTTTAACAGTGCTCTCTTTAGTAGAGTCCTAAGTTTCCTAATACACAGGGAGAAAACAAGACTAAAGGACAAGAAGAATCTTTCATCTGAGCCTTCAATTGCCTATTTATTTATTTATTTGTTTGTTTGTTAGCAACCAGTGGTTTTCTTCAAAAGACCACCAAAGAAGGCCTGAAACTGACTTTTTGTGTGTTCATTACTTCTGTGCCTTGTCCTTTAAGTAATTTAAATATAAGTACATTCAGTCTGTGAGCGAGATTTTTAATTAAAAATAAAAACAATTTTATGTTAGCTGATCCTTGTAAGTAATTAATTTGAAATATCTAGGTAAGATTCATTCCAGTAGTAGCTGAAAGAAAGAAAACAAAACTTTCTTTTTGCCTTGACAAAACTTACTCTATTTCCTTGGTTAAATAGAGTAATAAATACAGTGTTACAGACAAATATTTTTTTAAGTAGAAATGGTCTGACATTATACTTTACTCATGGCAACAATTTTTACTTGTGAAATACAAATCCACTTTTCATGGCTGGCAGAATAATAATGAGCTATTATAATCAGGAGCTTTCCGCACTTGCTGTGTAGAATTTAGTTTGAGGCATTCAGAAATCAGGCCTGTCAGTACTGGAATCTACTGTATTTGTTTGACAAGGAATTCTATT
>PPHD01012238.1:0-10000 GCA_002909625.1 Bambusicola thoracicus | reverse complement strand
TTGTTAAAGATGATATTTTCTTCTGTTAATCAGGAAAATAATAAAAATTAAAAAATAGGGGGTAAAATCTATGTAGATCAGACTGACTTTATCCTGAAAAAACTTTCAGCTTTCAAAAGTTTTGATATTACCATCAATGAAAGAGCAAGGTGAACTGTTGATGTTGTTCTTCATTGGCCACTTGCAGCCTTAACCAAACAAGTGTAATTTCAGAGGAGACTTGAGAGACAGTGAATAGGATGTACTTTCTTAGAGCCTAAACTTGCAACTGACTCTCAGAGAAGAATGGAGGTCCCTACTATTAGGCAAAAGTGAAAGATCAACCAGGATGATATAGACCAGTCTCACTTCTTCCTGTGGGCTCTTCTAAGTTTGTAAGTCACTTCCCCATATGCAAGTCAACTTGCTCCTTAGTATGTGTCTTAAACAATAAAAACAGTGAACACTTTCACTAGTATATTCAGTGCATACAGAATCTGCAAATTTGAATGTAAATGTTGTTTTGTATAGAGATAGTTTCTCTGCAGACAGCACCATGCTCTGGCTGTGACAATCAATGCTACATGTAGAGTGAAGGGTGCTGTTTTGGGGACTGAAAAGCTCCCTTAATCAGTTTTCAATGTCAGCATTGGTGTTTCACTGATTTATTGTTAATTCTTTCCTTTCAATTTCTGGGCTGACCATTGGATGAAATACTTACAAATGCAGTTTGATAATTGTCTACATTTCTTTCTGATTTCTCACAGCAGTGACATGGGTGCAGCAGTCTTTTCCTTCCCTCTGCACTGCCTAGCTGTGAGCAGGTGTGAGCTCTGGAGGTGGAATTTGAGGTGTGGAAATGTGAGATACAACTTCCCTTGCATTTTCACCTTACATTTTCTACCTGGAAAGGTTTGCACATTTTGGATTATTGTTTAAACTTCCTAGTGATTCTGGAAGTAGCTTTGAATGATTGGGACTCACAGACATTCTTATGGCTGTGATCTTGTCAAAAGTAGCATTTGTGGCAACACACTAAATGTGAATATCACATGTAAAGCATCACACAGCATAAATTCAAGAGACTATTTTGTAATGAAGTGCATTGCTATCTAATGAATTCATACTGGTAATTTTTGTTATATCAGCCCATGCTACTACGCAAAACAAAATTTGTGTTAGTTCTTCTGTGGAGCTAATTGAATATACCATGCTTCATAATATAATTTGAAATTGATTATTTGTTAATAAAACAATAAAAATGACTACAGCATGACTTTTGATTATATTAAAACCAGAAATAAACAGTACAACTCAAATATGTTTTTATATTTTAATTTCAAATGCTTTAAAATAAGCCAAGTTTAGATGGCATGTTGCTGAATTTATTGACATCATCATTTTTATTCTCTGGTTTAAATAAGTAAAAAATAAGCATTTTCAGCATACCCAGAATTTTAGAAAGTCTGGCTTCTAGGTGCAAACAAATTTACTTTCACCTCCTACTAGTTCAGGCTGTTCAAAGCCCCAGCCAGCCTGGCTTTTAATGCTTCTACAGAGGGGGCATTCACAACCTCGCTGGGCAACCTGTTCCAGCATCCCATCACCCTCACAGTAAAGAATAGTAAATAATTTCTTCCTAATATCTAGTATAAATTTACCCCATTCCTGTTTAAAACCATATCCCCTTGTCCTGGTACCACATGCCCTTATAAAAAGTCCCTCCCCAGCTTTCCTGTAGGCCCCCTTTAGGTACTGGAAGGCTGCTCTAAGGTTCCCCTGGGGTCTTCTCCAGGCTGAAGAGCCCCAATTCTTTCAGCCTGCCTCTGTAGGGGAGGTGCTCTAGCCCTGTGATCATCTCTGTGGCCCTCCTCTGGACCATTTTTAAAAGCTCAATGTCCATTTTGTGTTAAGTGCCATAGAACTGGATGCTATACTCCTGGTGGGTTCTCATGAGAGCAGAGCAGAGGGGCAGAATCACCTCCCTCGACCTGCTGATCACACTTCTCTTTATGCAACCCAGGATACGGTTGGCCTTTTGGGCTGCAAGTGCACATTACCAGCTAAAGTTTCATCAACTAACACCCCCAAATTCTTCTCTTCAGGGCAGCCATTCTCTGCCCAGCCTGTATTTGGGCTTGGGATTGCCCTAACCCAGGTGCAGGACCCTGCACTTTTCCTTGTTGAACATCATGAGGTTGGCATAAGCCCACCTCTCAAGCCTATCCAGTGTGTCAACTGCAGCACTCAGCTTGGTGTTGTCTGCAAACTTGTGGAGGGTGCACTTGATACCACTCTTCCTGTCACCAACAGAGATATTAAATAGCACCGGTCCCAGCTCTGATCCTGAGGAACACCACTTGTCACCCATCGATCTCCTCTTGGACATTGAGCCATTGACCACAACTGTGAGTGTGACCATCCAGCCAATTCCTTATCCAGTGAATTGTCCATCCATCAGATACACTTTTCTCCAATTTCATGATCAGTATGTCATATGGGACAGTGTCAAAAGCTTTGCACAAGTCCAGGTAGATGATGTCAAGCATAATTTGCCCTTGATGAAGCCATGTTGGTTACCACCAATCACCTTGTCTTAATATTCCTTGTGCTTTAGTAGGACCTTCAGGAGGATCTGCTCCATTATCTTGCCAGGTACAGAGGTGAGACTGACTGGTCTATAGTTCCCTGGATCTTCTTTATTTCCTTTCTTGAGAACTGGGGTTATGTTTCCCCTTTTCCAGTCAGTGGGAACTTCACCAGACTGCCATGAGGTTTCAAATATGATGGATAGTGTCTTGGCAGTTTCATGCACCAGTTCCCTTAGAACCCATGGATGGATCTCGTGGTGTCTCATGGACTTGTGGACCTTCGTGTTCTTTAGATGGTCTCAAACTCGATCTTCACTTACATTGGACAGATCTTCCTTCTCCTAGTTCTTACTTTTGCTTTCTGCAACTTGAGCAGTGAAGCTAAAGCCCTTGCTGGTGAAGACTGAAGCAAAGAGCTGACTGCAGGACTGAAAGCAGAGGGTGGCTGTTAATGGCTCAGTGTCTGGATGGAGATCGGTGATAAAGCAGTGTTCCCCAGGGGACCAATACTCTTTAATGTCTTCATTAATGACATTGACAGTGGGGTTGAGTGCACCCTCAGCAAGTTTGTGGATGACACCAGGCTGTGGGGTGTGGTCAATATGCCTGAGGGATGGGATGCCAACCAGAGGGAACTAGTCAGACTTGAGCTGTGGGCCCAGGAGAACTTAATGAGGTTCAACAGATCCAAGGGCAAAGTCTTGCACATGGGCAGAGGCAACCCCCACTACGCTACAAACTGGGGAATGAAAAGATTGAGCACAGCCCCGCTGAAAAGGACGGGGGGTACTAATGGATGGCAAGCTGGACATGAGCCAACAGTGTGCCCCCACAGACTAGAAAGCCAACTGCATCCTGGGCTGCATCAAAAGATGTGTGATTGGCATGTAGAGGGAGATGATCCTGCCCCTCTACTCTGTGCTAGTGAGGCCTCACCTGGAGTACTGTGTCTAGTACAGTGTGGAGTCCTCAGTACAGGAGAGACATAGACCTGTTGGAGTGCAGCCAAAGGAGGGCCACAAAAATGATCCAAGGGATGGAACATCTCTCCTACAAGGACAGGCTGAAAGAGCTGAGGCTGTTCAGCTTGGAGAAGAGAGCGCTGAGATGAGTATCCTTTCAGTATCTAAAGGGGAGCTACAGGAAAGAAGGGAACAGATTCTGTGGAAGGGTCTGTGGTGATAGAACAAAGGGAAATGGTTTCAAAATTAAAAGAGATAGATTTAGCTTGGATATAAGAAAAAAGTCTTTTACAGTGAGGGTGGTGAGGCACGGGAACAGGCTGCCCAGAGGTATGATGGAAGCCCTGTCCCTGAGGCTTTCAAAGCCAGGCTGGACCAGGCTCTGAGTAATCTGATTCTAGCTGTGGATGTCCCTGTTCCTTGCAGGAGGGTTGGACTAGATGACCTTTAAAGGTCTCTTCCAACCCTAAGGATTCTATGATTCTATGAAAGAAGCCATTGAGCACCTCAGCTTTCTCCATATCCCTCATGACCAGATCTCCATTTCCTTCCAGGGACAGCCCACATCTTCCTTAGCCTTCCTTTTATCACTGATATACCTGTATAATTTCTTCTTGTTCCCCTTTATGTCCCTGGCTAGATTTATTAATTCTGTCTGGGGTTTGGCTTTCCTAACCCGATCCCTGACTACTTGGATGACTTCTTTGAGGTCCACTCAGATAATTTGTTCTTGCTTCCACTCTCTATAGACTTCCTTTTTGCACCCAAGTAACTCCAGGAACTCCTTGTTCACCCACAGACACCTCCTGGCATTCTTGTCCACCTTCCTCTTTCTCAGAATGTACTGCTTCTGGGCTTGGAGAAGACGGTTCTTGAATACTAACCAAGTTTCTTGGGCCCCTCTTCCCTTCAGAGCTCTATCCCATGTCACCTTGCCAAGCAATTCCCTGAAGAGTTCTATGGCTGCTCTCCTGAAGTCCAGAGCAGCAAGCTTGCTATGCACCCTCTTGGACACCCCAAGGATCTTGAACTACACAATTTCATGGTTACTGCAGCCAAGGCTGCTCTTGAGCTTCATGTTACTCACAGGCCTCTCTTTGCTGGTGAGGACAAGGTCCAGCATAGCACTTTTTCTCAGGGGTTCCTGTACCACTTGAAATAGGAAGTTATCATCACTGCATTACAGGAATCTCTTTGATTTCTGGTGCCCTGTTGTGTTGTCCTTCCAACAGATATTGGTGTGGTTGAAGTTCCCCATGATGACCATGTTTTGTGAATGCGAAGCTGCTCCTATCTGTTTATAGAGGACAAAGGATATGTTTATAGAGTGTTAAGAAGAAGTCATATAATAACATTTAATTTGATTATTCAGCTATGTAATGTATTTGCAGTAAGGAAGGGGGAATTTTCCTTAGGAAATATCTACAGGAGACTAAATGAAGAGATACAGTTGGAGGGTAATACTTCAGTCTTGATAAATTAATGTGTCAACTTTCAGCAAGAGGTGTTCAATAATTTTAAAAAAGTGTTTTTTCTTACAAATAGTATGTTATCACAACTAGTTCCATTAGTAGTTATTCACAAACATTCTAACTTTTGCTATTTTCTACATCTATTTTAAGCTAAAATGTTGAAGAAAAATGGGTGGAGTTTGAGCAATTGATATTTTTTTGCTCCGTTTGACTACACTGCATCAAGATCACAGTGGTAGCATGGGGTTCAAAAGCCAGTTTCTAATGACCAGAATTTTTTGGTGTATTCATTAGAAAATTGCCTCCACACTATGTTCGTGTACTGCTGTTTTTTTTCCCTTCCTGTCACTTCATTACAAGAATTGTCCTCATCTTCCAACTGTTTAACTCAAATATAGACATCAATATTCACAGTGCTTGTAGTCAGCACCTTGAAGAAAATCTAGTATGGGCTGAGTGGATATTCAACTAACAGGGACAAAACCAAAAGCCTTGAAGTTCTGTAGTCTTTTTTTGATACCAAGTCTGCTCCAGTTCCCAGCCAAAGAGATTCATTTATCCCAGGTATTCACCTCTCTCCCTCTCATGCCATTTCTAGCAAGGTGGAAGCAAATGTCTAGCATACACGTTCTTTCCCCAGCTGGATTCAGGTATAAAACTTTCTGACAAGGAATAGCAGTAAAGGGACCAAAGCTAGCTCTGGAGATGAACTTAAGGCCCTTGAAATCTGTAGCATGCCAAGACAGCTTTATAATTTTTTTTTTGTTTTAATTTAAACAAAAAAAAAAAAAAAAAAACATAGAAGGATGGGCTGCTGAGATCATCTGTCACACCATCTGTGGTTGCCTAGCAGAATTACTCCAGCCTTGAGCTGGAGAAGCTCCCATTTGCAGCTGAACTGCAGTTGGGGGTTTTATTAATACATCTCTCATTTATATAGCACCTTTCACTCTCAAGGATCCCAAAGTACTTGTTAAAGGATAAAGTTGAGGACTGAAAACTGTTAGAGGAGTAGTAGAAGTGGGAAAATTCCCTCCCTCCTGACCAGTGGCTTCAAAACTTTTCAACAAAGCATTTATTGCTGAATTTGTTATTCCCTTTTGTTCTTCAGCACGTGGCTTAATGGGAGGTTGGGACCTTTGAGGCCTTGTGCAGCCGTGAGCTGATTTGTTCCTGTGGAGACAATTGCATAAATGTTTTATTTCTATTGTATGTGTTACTCACAAAATTTCTAAGACTCAGTTATCAAGCTTTATACATATTCATACTTATATATATATTCAGAGAACAGAAATTAAAAAGAGGAAGAAACAACTGTGATCAGCTGGCATTCAGAAAAATTAAAAAAGAGACACATAAAACATGTGGAGTAATCAGTAGTTTTCACTCAAATGGCATTTAAATGCTGCACTGATGCATAACCTGCCCTCCTGTTCTACGAAGTGGGAGGACAGGTGATATGTCAGCTGTGCTCTGCCATGTAACTACAGTAGAAGGGCTGAGTTAATGACAGTCACAAGACTTTGGATGAATGTTAACATGCTGCTATTTCTATGCTGAGATGAAGTAGCAGGGCCTGGATTTATCATTAAAAGAGACCCAAGAGGCTCTCACTGAGCCAGCTGCTAGGGCCTTAAAACATATGTCGCACCCTTCAGCTGTTCATCAGTACAAAAGGCTTCCATCTCAAAGCACTTGACCTTGTTAGCCTCAGCGGTGTCAGTGATATTTTCAACAGGGAGACAACAGATCAAGTATGAAGAGGAAAATCTCTTAAGGAGTGTGTGCAGACCACAGCAAAATCACCTCAGAAACATAGCCTGTGGATAATGGCAGCTATTTCTGATGTTTATGATTTGTAAAGTGGGTGGTAGGCTTCTGTTTTACATAGTCATAGATCATGAAAAAAAAACAAACAGCAAGAAAATAAAAATAAATCAGCGTCAAAATAAACTAACTTCCTAGATTCTGAAATTTTCAAGCCTTTTTTTTTTTTTTTTTTAAACACTCATTAGTTGTTGCATTCTTACTAATTTCAAGGGAGGTTCTGCTTGAGTAAGGGCTGAGTGGGGAGTTCTGAAACCAGAGGGAATTACTGCAGGAATTACAGCTGTGGAATCTGACATTTGCAGGTTGTATTAACATGATGGTGGTACTGTGATACATTAGCAGATATGATACCGATGCACACTGCTCAGGAAGGATGCTGCATCCTCTCAGATGCACCAAGACGACAGAGAATTTGTGCTAATCAAATTTTTCCTCCATAGAAGAAGTCACCATTTTCCTCCCAATCTACCCATTTAGAAGTTAATGCTCTTCACACCGATGATTGTGTGAAGATAGTTTGCACACATTTAATGTGTCGATGTAAAGGTGTACCACTTCATTTTCACCCTCTGAAATAAAAATGCTGTATTTGTTTTTTAGTTTCATTCCCTACTTTTACAGACTCATATAACACCGTCCTTTAAAAGTACCCAGAATGAAACATTCCACTTTTTACACATCTGTCCTGGAAGGAAGGAAGCAGAAAAAGGACAGAGAGCATGAAAAGAAAAAAAACAATGACAGATGTTAGTTAGGTTGCTTAACACTGTGCCAGAAGGCACTCAGATGCCATGAAGCTGAGCTCAGTCTGAAACCTGCACTACTAAATCATGTAACTGAGCTGGACCTTCTGAATTATGAGCGTTTGTTAATAATCACAAGATTGTAAAAAATAATTGTTTGGGTGGTGAGTTTTGTTTGTCTTCATGTTATGGTCTTTTGGGATGGCAGTTTTTACCACTGAAATGATGCAAGACCAGGTGTTTTTTTTCCCCCAGATATGGAAAAAGAGATACACATGAATGGGTGTTCTGACCTCGTGAGGACCATGGGACACGGATAGCTGCCCCTGTTTAGTGCTGTTGTTGGGCCTAGTTATTGAAGAAATTACAGTGCTGATGGGAGAAGGGCTGTTGGCCAGGAAATCCCTAAATCACATGAAACAGAGCTGCAGTGGTTGTTGTGTTGAGATGTATTACTAACGGTTAGGGGCAAGCGGTTAAGGGGTAAGCAATCGTTTGTCCTGAGGAAAGGATCTGAGGAGCTTTCATGCTAAGATTTTAGACCATAGAGGCTCTGTGGTGGGACTGTAAAGAGAAGCATCCCTTGTCAGTTTGATCCAGGCACAGGAATGTACTCACAGATCAGACTGCTGTGACTGAGGGCTCAGCCTCCAGCTTTCACCAGGTCTCATTCTGTGCACTTTTTGCATGCATCTCCCTTCTTGTAAACAGAAAGGGAAAGCTATAGATTACTCACTTAGACATACATCTAATATGAGAAAATAGTTCATCTGATTAGGAACAAAAGGATATGACACGCAGACAACCATTTCTATCCAGGCACAGCAGATTAAACATATAATCCCTGAGTTGCGAAAAACTGCTTTCAATTACTTGAGCAGAACTGGAGTTCAGCATCTCTGAGGAGTGGGCTGGAGTTATTGGTAAAGTAATGCTGGAGTTTTCATTGTTTTCTAATGCAAAACTGTGTTATAATGATACTTGAAAGGAATGTGAACATTACTTTGATAGCTAATGCAGAAAGCAGATACAACAATTTTTTTTTTTTTTGGTGGGATAATTTAACGTTTTGTTGTGGGTTTATTTTTATTTTTTTATTTTTATTTTTTTTGCATACAGAAGTGATTTCATGATGTGTGAAGTCTGACAAGTAAATCTCCTTAATGATTCTCACCACAATGAACACAGAAAATAGCTCTTTTTCATACAATACAATACATATTAGATAACAGCTGGTAACTGATAATATGAAAGAGATCAATTCTGCAAGCTGCAGAGCACCTGCAGTTCTCATTGACTTTGATAAGAGCTGGAAGTACTCAGCCTTTCAGAGGATGTTTCCAGTACCCTGCAGGATTGAGTTTACCAGGAAATTTTTTTAACTGTAATTTAGTTATTGTTATGTTAACGTCTCAATCTTTTGATGCAAATTAGCTGCAGAAGGGGGAAAAGTATCTTGAGTGAAGATCACTCTGCCAGTGATTAAAATACTTTTATGGCATCACTGTGAGTACTGTACAATAAAGAATATGTTGCATCAATAGATTAAAGTAGTACATCAGATACACATGCTGCTGTGGTAGGATTCTCATATCTAACATCTGGGATCTTCATTAAAAACATTATAGAATGAGAACATTCAGGGCACTGAATCCACAGAGTTGTTACTTCTAGGAGTATATGCCATTTTTGCCGATGAACTGTGAAATGGAAAGACTTATAGTCTTAAATATAAGTGGTTCTAGAAGTATTGACATGTATGTAAAAGAAAAAAAATGCTCGAACCTCAGATCCATTACGATTTTATATCCTGAATATTTAAGGTAGAGAGTAGAGACAGGAGAAACGGGGATAAAATTTAGAAGATAAGACATGAGGCTGTGCACACAAACAGATATCTGCCTAGAAGAACAGCTGTTTATATTAATAGCAGCACATCTTATTTGTACAGGAGGGCTGCTCAGGAAAGAGAAGAAAAGAAAAATTTGTGTCCAAAATTAAGAGATACTGGTGAGCATCTTCCATTCCTTTTGCATCCTGAGGCCTTCCTGGGGCACACCTTTGGGGCTGTGTTATCTCAGTGACCTGTAGGATGCAATGAAAATCTGTTCAGCAGCTTTGCTAGTAACTTTTTGTAATTTCTTGCTGGAATAAAATTATTCTTACTATCCAAACACGTCAGTAGAGTTTGAAGTTTCTCTGCTGCTGTCTTTTGCAAGCTGTTGAAATGTGTGCTCACTAGGAAGAGAAAAATGAAGGGCTGTGGTAGGGATGGGCTAGGCTGCTGCATTCATTTTGGATGATCATGGAGCCTCAGTGTGGTAGGAGAATAGTGCTACCCATCTTGGTTCTCATGCCTGCCTGGTCAAAGAGCTGGAAAAGGAAAGAAGAAGGTGACAGAAGACACACCCATAGTATGTTTG